>KK113642.1:233778-271568 GCA_000611955.2 Stegodyphus mimosarum | reverse complement strand
ATGAAATAATAAAAAAAAAATTTAGAAGTAATGACATTCTTAGCAGCTTAGCAGGAATTTTGATGCTGTAGAATGCTGAGATGCCAATCCACACTGAATAAGAAATTGGCTGTCGGGGCAGATTAAATCTTTATTTTATTTTCAGTAAACATATTGCGGTCACAAATAACTTGGCATATTATTTGTGCCTATTTCAAGAGGTTTACATTTTTGATAACTTTGCAGGAAGAAGCAGCAGACAGGAGTCCAACTAGGCCGAAGAGTAGCAAGCAAGTACCTTATGTTCAGGGTGAAATCTTAATTCAGATTGAGTAGTTTTGGTTCTTAATGCATTTTGATTGAATAGTTAATACTCCTGTAAAATTATTACTGGTTGCTTGAGTTTTAGTTCATTTACATCATTGGAATTATGTAAGAGTCATATAACATGGATTAATCTGGAAATGACACAGTGCATAGAGAGGTTACTATTTTTAGAATTCAGAAAAGAAATTTATGTTGCTAAATTAATCTTTTACATATTCTTTACTTTTCTTACATATATGTGTGTGTGTGTGTGTGTAAAGTAAAAGATAACGTAAATCAAAATTATAATTTAAACTAACGGTAACCCCTTAATTCCCCCTCTCTATTCTAAAAATCATAATAATAACTTTTGGGGACTGCATCATTTCTAGGTTAATCCATCTTGCATGGCAAAATTTAAACTAGAGGTAACCCTTAATTCCCCCCTCTCTATTCTAAAAATTGTAATAACAGCTTTTCTGGACTGCATCATTTCTAGATCAATTCATTTTGTATGGCTTGCATAATGCTGATTCTCTTGCTGAGCCTCCATATTGGATAACTGCACACTTTTTAGCTTCAGTTCTGCTACAGTCAAGATGCTACTTCGTTCAGTTTGCTTTATTGTGCCACTAAGTAGTCCATTATCTTAAATGTGATACTCTATATAAAATTGAGGGGTGCGTATTGTGCTCATGATCACATGCGATGAAAAATATATCTTTGATAATTAGTTCGTATCCACCAATAAAGTTAGATTCAATTCGACCACATCTGTTACAAGTCTGCTTTGAGTGTCGTCTTTCTAACTATGCAGTAAAATCTCCCCAGGACATAATGCACAAAAACATAATCCATCTGTTGCAGCTTACTCCAAGTCAGCTTATTACATATCTATCTATATATATATTCTGAATAGTATTTATAACAGACATCATTTAACAAATTAGAATTAAAACCAGATGACTCTAATTCTACATATTTAGAATGAATATATGGGGCAGAGAACATTTTAACAAATTTTCTAAATTCTCAAAAAGGTTGAAAGTAGGTACTTTTTTTGGGGGAAAAAATAGCACATGAAAATAAAGCAACTGCAATATACTACGAAATTATTCATTTGTCACTTGAATTGTGAACAAAATATTATCAATAATAATGCTGTTTTTAACACACCTTGATATAAATGTCCACTTGAAATGTCTGTATCTTGAGATACCTGCATTAGAATTATTTCTTCATTCTAAAAAAAATCATTACTAGTATCCCTATCATAACACATTTTCTGAAAATCTTGCTCAGAAGACATATTCTGATTATCTCATGCCTACTTAAACTTGTATCTAACTTTTTTTGTGTGTGTAAAGGTCTCCTAAGTAATGTTACATACTTATTTCAAAATACATACTTATACAGAAAACCTTTTCTTAGTAGAAATAATTTATCACTAACCAAATTATAAAAATATGTGTAACAATACTTTACTTTAGCTTAGCAGACAAAAAATTATTTAAATTATTTCAAAGTACAAATACTGCATATTATTTACTTTAATTGCATAAACAAAACTCAACAAACAAAAAAATTACACAATAACGTAAAAAGGAACATCAAGACAAAATTATTTAAAACTTAACAAATAAAAACAAAATTTTTGGCTCTAGTGTAGAATTGGGTGCCCTTTCGAATTGGTGAAAAATGTTGTTCAGTTTTGGCGATGAAACCCCATTTCTGGTTACCATGAGAGTTTTAACATGGTTTTAGCTTCTTGATTTATTTAATCGAAAATAAATCGATGTGCACATGGACAAAGTCAAGGCAGTGTGCAATGACTAGTTTGTGCAATTCTCTGATTTTTTTTTAAGTGAAAATAGGTCGATGTGTACATGGACACAGAGTTTGTGAAATTCTTTGACTTCTTGTTTTGGTTTTGTGTAGCGGCCATCTTGAAATTGTGTCTTATTGGTGCCGATCTTGGCGTCAAAACAGAATTGCCAAAAAACAAGAGGCACCCAACTGTAAACTTTTACCAAATTTTTTACTGCATAAACTAAATAATCACATAAAAATGAATACATTGAAAAATAAACATAGAATTCACACTTTTTATTTAAATTGTGATATAGATCTTGACAAGCATTGTTTAAAGAGACCAAAAAAGTTTGCTTTCTATGTTTTACCAGACTTTTTTTTTTTTTAATCATTGCAAGTATAGAGAGGATACGATTATTCAAAGAGATAACACAGACAAACACTGAATATGTCACATTAAATTCTCTCCAGAACATTATGAGTACCACAATAAAGACTGCCATGAGGTAACAATAGTAAACCAGAACCAGATACCAATGAAATTGTAATTGTCACACTTTCTTTTTAATGAATATTTGTATGGGACATCAATAAAAGAAATAATTGCACAGTTTCCGGTTAAAACATTTAGTAGTTAGGGGAGTCTACTGTGATACCAAAGGGACTGGGTTCGACCCGAAGAAGGCATGGTTGTAACTGTCTGTCCCTTCATAAGAGGCAACGGTGACTGCCTATTAGGTGCCTCCACAGTAAAAACGGTCACCACTTCTGGAGTGGCTAATGCTGAATGAGCAAGTGCCCGCCATTGGATTTTTTTTTTAAAAAAAAAGTTAAAAAATTTATTGGTTTAACATACAATTTGAACAAATGAATGACAAAAAGTGCAAAAAGACCCAGATTCTTTAATCTCAAAATGTTTTCATGATTTTTATAATCTGGAGACTGAAATGGCCAATACCAATTATATTTAATAAATAAATTCTACCCAGTATATTTACAAAGATTTAAGACTTCTAATTTCATTTTTATTTTATTTTTACAAATTCTAGAAAACTTGTCAAATGATAATTGGTAGTATTTTTTATTAAGACATCTCAATTTGTTTTCCTAGAATCTTGTTTACGTACAGATAGGATTTTTTCAGAAGTTAATGTTTGCTTTGACCCAGAAAATATCTGATATCCTGCATTTGAATGCTGATTACAGAACAGCAATATTGTTTTCCTGTAAAGCATCAAAAATTACGATGCAGCCATTTGAAATGTTATATAAAGCATATGGGATCCATCATTAAGAGAATCCAAAATTTTATAGGTGATCTGGTAAGAGATACAAAGGTTGATGATGAATCCAAGAATGGTCACTCTTCAGTCTTGAACAGATGAGAATACTGAAAAAGTTCAACAAGCGCTGTTGAAAAATCACTACCTGTTTGATGAATTTAATATCCTGAATCACAACAACTGATGAATTAATACAGTCAAATACCAAAAATCCACCGACCTGAAATCCGCCAACTCCTGAAATCTGCACTGCCTCTCAAAATATAAACATTGAATTTATAGGTTCCAGAAACCGCAGAATGGAGAATGAAATACCGAAGGAAAAATATTTATCCAATAATGATGTCATAATTACTGAATAATACTGATTCTGTGTTAGTGGCAGAAAAAAATCTTACCCCAGAAGAGGTTTTTAGTATGGATGATGTGTTTAGATGAGCCAACACTGGCATATCAGATAACCGATGATGAAATCATTGGCTCTGTTTTGAGCTTGCCACAGCAAGAAAACGATTCTGATACCGACACAGATAAGGAGTTTGATAGGAGTGAGAAAATATCTTTTAATGAGGGTTTGGAACTTAGTGAAAAATACCTAAAACCTTTAGAACAACAGTGCTGTGTCACAGAGCAAGAGATTATGACCTTGTAGAATTTACAAAAAAATAACTTACTCTGGAGCACCTAAAGTTTTAAAACAAACCTCTATCAGAAAAATGTTTGAAACAAGTAAAAAAAAATTAAATATTTTATGCTTTACTAGTATCCCTTATTTTTACACGTCTCTATTGTATATGTCCTTAATGCTTCAAAATATTCCTTAGCATATAATAAAATAATGTATATTATTGTACATAATAATTTAAGTAAATGTATCTAATATGCCTTATTTATTTTGCACTTTTAGTCTGAATATTATGATTTGACTTTTCTGTCCTGAAATCCGCACAACCTCTGGTCCCAAGCATTGCGGATTTCTGGACTTCTACTGTATCAACAATGACAGCTAAAAAAATGCCAAAAGTCTTAAGAAAATAAAAATTTGTTTCTGTTTTATCTCATAAAATAGATTAAATTTCTGAACATCATGATTTGACCTACATGTCAGACATTTATGCTGACTTTTTGATGCAAATTATGACATGAGATGAAACTTGTCTTTGCTTATAATATTGAGACAAAACACTAGTTATCGGTTTGTGAAGCAAAATTCAAAAGGAATTTGTGTCTGAAGAATAGATAATGAACTCCACATTTTATGTAACATAATGGACCTACTTCTAAAGAGAACTCAAAATATTAGACCTGAAAGTGCTCCAATAATTTCTCTCCACTGCATGACAAAGTATCATCTCACAATTATATTTTCATCACATAGTTTTAAGCAAAGAAAAATAATACAGTGCTCAATCTTCCCCTTACTAACCAGATTTGGTACCTTCAAATTAGTTTCTCTTCAAATTCGCTGAAACAACCTTGAATTTGGCGTACATTTGCTAATAACACTCAATCGATTTCGAGGGCAGCTACAGGTCCCTCCTCATCAGTCTAATCCAGTCCTTCCTAGCACTTTTAAAATTCTATTAACATAATTCTTGATGATTATTTTTGCCGATAGATGGCGTTGCCTCCTCGCACGTGGTTCTACCTAAGAGTATAAAAAGCCGTTACTCAGCTTTCTTTCCATTTCTAGATATTTTGTTCTCCTGATGAGGAGGGACCTGTAGCTGCCCTCGAAATCGATTGAGTGTTTTTAGCAAATGTATGCCAAATACAAGGTTGTTTCAGCGAATTTGATTGTCACATTGGCGTGTTTCTCTTCTATTGTAGTTTCTCTTCTCCAAAATGATTTCTCATTTTAAAGATTTTTATTAAAATAGCAATGAAGAAATTTTTAAAAAAAAAATCATAACCAAGACTTAAAACAGTATTCCAGAAGATAAGTTCTATGAAAAAACTGCATGAACATGCTAAGCATTGATTAGATCCAAGAGTTGTACATTGAAGGCTAAGAAGAACATTGTTTTCCTTAAGATTCATTTTTTTGTGAACTTAGTTCTAAAACTTTGCAGATAAACTATCTAGATCAATGTTACAAATGAAATTAAAAGATCACCATATATGGATGATACTTTGAATGAAAATTTATCCAGAAATCCTTGGAAGCACAGCTAAAAAAAAGAAGAATTTAAAACACTAGTGAAAAGGAATTCATGTCATTTAAGAATTTAAAGTGTGTTAAATTCTTAGATGTTATTTGTGTTATAATTTTAGGTGTTACTTGTGTTATAATCTTATGTGTTACTTGCGCTTAATAATAGTGAATGCAAATGAAGATGAAAAATCAGTCACAGGAGTGGAATATAATGAGTACAAACAATTTTTATGATTTACTTAAAATAAAAATAAACAAGAATTTGACTTTTTAAATTTAGAATCAAATTACATAATTATACAGAATATTAAATAAAATAACTATTTTAAGAGCATCCATTAATTAAATCTGACAGTTTTATGTTTTTCAGTTTAATATCTATGAAATCTTCTTTTTGCATAGGTAAGATACTTGCATTTAAATTAAAATCCTTTTTATTAAAACAAACACTTTTACCGTTTATTTCAATATTATACCTTTTACAAATATTTACAACAGCCTCATGTTTGCTTATGGAAAGCCAGTGACATATGACATCCACAGGAATTTGACATGTTTTAGAACTATAAGCTACACTCATTGCCTTTAAAGCATGCCATCGAACTGATCCAAAATTATGGAAGAAACACATTACTAAAAGGACAGGTAATTCTTTTACGTACTTAAAAAAACGCATATAGTTCCCACTGTTAAAGGCAAGGCATATTCGTATACACAAATAAACAATCTTATTTGATAAAATATTTGAGAACATTGTCAGAGAACGATTAAATGTTTCCGACTCATCAATACTCTGAGCATAAAATACTGCAACAAATTCAAAGAAATATTCGCTATCAAACTTTTTATACAAATATAATAATTTTTCTAAACAAATCTGGAGCTGTTGGCGATTCAAATGCTGACTAAAAGTTTCACTCGATTCTTCGCAGAGAATATAAGATGCGGTGATGTAAAATCTGATGCATTTTTCAAATATTTGAACGGTATTTAAATCTTCAATCCTTTGAATTGTGATATCTTGCCTAATGCCTTGAACACGGTCATTTACAAAATCGTAAACAACGTTCCACGGAACATCAGTAATGGGAATGATTTTGTTTATTAAATAATTCATTGTTTTTAGTAGCACATGTGAAGGCCTTAAATCTGATGGCATGTCCTCCCTTTTACCAGCAGCAGATCGAGAGAACTGTTTAACAGCTTTTTCGGGATCGACTTTGGGGTACTTGTCACTTTTATTTTTTACCTCAAAAACATGTAATAATTTATTAGCTTCTCTCCATTTCATTTCTCGAACCGGGCACATATGATAACAAGTACCTATAGCGGAACTTGCACCAGACATTTTCAATTACAGCACAAAGCATACAATTATTCGGAACTGTTGTAAAAATATGTAATTAAAGTCAAGGCAATCAGAAGCATGAATAAATAGTACTTTTTAAAATAATTTCGTCGGTCTCATTCGTCGGTCATCACGTGGACTCCGTCAACGTAATTGTAAACACAACACGATTGTCAACAAATTTCTATTGCTGCCATTATTCATTGCAATGTTGGATGCGCTTGACATTGTATTTAAATGTCGTTGAGCCGGAGGATTTAAATATCATTTCAAAATTTTACAGATGATCAAAAAATAAAAAATTTATGAGCTATTTAATATTCAACAGCTTTCTTCTATTGAAAACTAATGCCTAGCATGCGTAAGAAGATTACAGTACTAGCAGAGTAAAAGAGCCTATGATCGAGTATCAAATAGAAGAATGTGGAGCAAATTAAAAATTTTTGCAACAAATTTATGAACAATTAAAATTTACTTTTGCGTCAATAAATTTTCAATAAATTTTGCATCGAATAAGTTGGTTCTTTTTAACTAGTTTTGGTTTCCTTTTCTTCCGGTTATTTTATTTTGAACATGATAATTTAGATCAAAGGATTCGAAACCTTTTTCAGTTACTATTTTCAATAAATACTGAATAATTCAAGCAATTAAATGATAGAAAATGTTGGTAAATTAATTCTGCATAGGTTGCAACTACAACGGCTAAATTTTAGGAAAAAAATTTGGAAAGAATGAACGTATACATAGAAATCATATAAAATTTTAAACTAAGACCATTTTATTGTTGAAGATGTACATAGATGCATTAATTTTTCAACTGTATGATGTAGACTTGGAGAACTGATATATAACATCCTTAAAAAAATAAAATTTGTGCTTTACTACGTTAGGAATAAGTTTTAGTAGATATACTCTGGAAAGAGTTTCTGCATCAAAACTATGAAATAAGTAAAGCATTATTTTTTATTTTTACATGTGTTTAAAATTTCTATTGATATGCAAGTTTTAAAAAAAATATTTTTTTTAACGGATATGAGTTAAACAGGAAGTTGCTTTAATCGACTATTCTTCCCATGATACAACTTCATAACTGCCCATCGCCATTTTAGTGGCTGTCTCTTATCGTTGTGGAGTTTGTTGTTATGTGCGATGTTGTGTTATTTTGGAGACTGCAAAGATATATGCCTTAAACATGCCTGCTTAACTCTATTTCATTTTGAATTCTTCAGTAATTACTGCATAAACTAATTTGCATACTTTTTATTGCATAAGAGTGTTGAAGGTCAAATTTTCTCCAGTTAGGTGTATAACAGCTTCGCGTATAGGATACCAAGTAGGAGGTTTAAATGACCGTACATCATAAGGCATTGTGTTGCTTTGTATGATTTCCTATAATAATTTGTGTTTCATTTACATAGGTATATATCATTTTAGCTCAAGATGATTTTATTCTAATTTTTAGCAAGTTCGGGCCATTTAACCCTCTTACTTGGCTCTTTAATTGTCAAATTGTTCTCAGAATAGTGTTCTTCAAAGTGCTGTTGTTGGATTTTAATAAACGTTTACTATGGGTTCCAGAACTCCAGCAGACAAAGTAAGTGTAATAGATGTGTATAAATCATTCTTTTAATTATCGATATGTATCCTTTATAATAAGTCCAAATATGAAATTTACATTTCTGAAGTTACTTAATGTAAGAACTACACGGAATTATTTCTCCCATGTAAATTTCTATAATGTGTGACCTTTCTTATTTAATTGTTTTTAAGTTTGTGTCTTAGCTATTGCGTAGAAAACTTTGCATTTTGTCAACTATTACTTGTAATAAGGAGTATTTAAAATTGACATATCGCTTTTCATATTGAACGATTATACGTGTAAAAACTGAGAATTATTTTATGATTTATCTAGGATGTACTTTTTTTCGTTTTTCATGTTTATATTCATTTATCCTAATCAATATGTCATTGCTTCGTAAAAAAACAAAAGGTGTTTATTATGGCTGGAAGAGTATTAGTATATATTTAAAACTAACTACTACTAAAATCGTACTAGCAGTGGGAACAGTCTCCGTTAAATATCTAGATATATATAACTATCAGTATAAAATTTCTAGAACTGTTTCTAATGTCTGGTGCCAACTTTGTAATTCATTCAATTTATTTAAAATCCGGGAATTGAACCTGTTTCTAAATATCAAATAATATAAGAAACTGGTGTTATAGAATGCTGTTCTTTTGCCAAAAAACCGGGTAAGAAAGAATTTTTTTAATTAAATAGCAGTTTTAAAAAAAAATACCTGTATTTTCATCTAAGAAAGTGAATTTCTTTTCTGCCCATTTTTTAAAGTTGGGAATTTTTAATGAAAATATTTTAATTTTTACTGCATATTTAAATGCACAAACTAGTTAGTTCACCGCCTGTAGTGATATATTGAAATGTGTAATAGTGGCAGATGTTCTTGGTATTTGTATCGTAGCTCAGTGAGCTAAGTACTTTTCCTTAAATATATAATTCTTATATAAAATTCCCAATTCTTTGCCTCAATCTGTTGGAGTTGCTTGTTTTTGAATGCTAACTAGACATGTTTATGTACAAAGACATTTATGTCATTTAAATCAAGGATTCAGCTTGTAGCCCTTTAAGTTATCGGGGTGACATGGATGGCAATCATCTCAAGAACTGCTCCATTGTTTTAAAGTTTTTAATGACTACTCTTTTGATGCTAATTTCAATTCTCATTTGCATTCTTCATTTTACTGGGCTGTCCGTCGCTTAATGGCAGAACTGCCGCTGACGGGCATAGAATAAAAAAAAAAAAACTTAATGATCCTTTTTATGTAAATTTGTGGTAAATAGCTTCCACTTCTCTACTCATTTTCTGGAATTAAAGTTTTGCCTTAGTTATTTGGTCTAAATAAATATTTATTGCTCGGTTGATCCATAGAATGAACTATTAAAATCTGGTTGATTAAAATGAGCTAACAATAAATTTGTGTTAAATTTGTGAAATGTTGTAAAAGATTAAGTGGAAATCTTTATTTGTGTATGGCAGTGGTCTCAAACTGGTGGTCCACTGGCTGCATACGTCCTCTGAAGCAGTTTTACATGGCCGACAAATACATTTCCCATAAATTGTCATTATTGTGAGAAGAATTAGAAGAAAATGTAACACTCCAACGTGGAGTGTAATTTTATAAATGGGTGGGGCCACCTTTGCCTCTTATGACGAAATGGACAAATACAACCGTGCCGTCTCTGTGATTCGAACCCAAGCCCTTTGGTATCGAGTCAGTTCCCCTAACCACTATACCATCTAGGCAGCCCAAAAATAATGTTACACCCTAGATAATTTATAAATAGAGCTAATTAATTTTATGTCGAAGATATTAATTTGAGGCTTAATCCTAGTGTATGGGATTTGGCGATTTTGGGAGACACTTTGTTGTTGGCGACAATTTTCATAGATGCACCAAGAATGCATATAGGAAAAAAAAAAATAACAATGAAATAATAAAGATTAATTTACAAAGCAGGCATGAAATTGTGAATTTAGTTGTAGTCTACAGGGGTCATATATTCTGGTACCTAAAAACACAGAATTTTTTTCTTTGGATCATTATTACTATTCATGTATGTTTAGTAAATTAAAATTTATTTAAAGCGGTTTTTGTTAAATTCCAGCCTGTCAGCTGCATTTAGATGACTGTCATTTTGGGTGGGACCACTGGTTTATAAGATCACCCCTTGATTTTTATACCAAGTAACATTCAGTAGAGAAATTTCAGTTAATTTCTGGTAATTACTACTGTATTGTGATTTCATAAAGTTCTTAATTATCGAATAGCTAAATTCAAGGAGAAAAGTTATTTGGTTTTAAAACACGTAAAACAGGGCTGTGAAGATTATCCACAAAATGATGTGACTTTATAGGGCATCTGCAAGAATATTGCAGAATTATGTGATAAAATTTGGAAAACTTAAAAATGTGTTTTAGATTGTGCATCATTTTTCCTCTTCCCACCGATCATCATCATATGGCTTTTTCAAAATGTCCCTTTGGTAAATTCACTTGTCTGAAATCAAAATTGGGACTTCAACGATTCCGGATTTGAAATTTTTTCTAGATATTACATCATCAGCTTAAGTCTTTTCAAATGCCATGTAGAAATTTAAAAATTAAAAATATGAAATGATTTGTGAAATAATGAAGCATTTATGGTCTAAAGGGTGTCAAAATTTACAAAAAAGGTATAATATTTATTTGTTTACTTTATTAAACATTTCTTTCATTGCAAGTTGTTTAAGTTGCTTTAGTTTTTGTTCTAATTCTTTCTCTTTAATTCTGTAGACAGACATAAATATCTTGTTCAGTTACAAAGTTCCATTTTGTTCCAAGTCCTGTAATTGTTGTCGAGAATTCTGACTAACTTATCAATCGAAATTTTTTCATTTTCTATAACCTCTCTTCACTATCGATAGCGGAATTTTCTAGATCTAGGACCATACTACAGATTTTCATGTCCGTTAATTGATTGGGGCATTGTCATCGCAGTGAAAAACTTCTGTTATCATTTATTTCTTCTCCACATTTCTTTACAAAATCCATTAATTGGAAAATTTCATCTTTGGTTTGGGATATCCGAAAACCTTCAGATTCGCAGCTATCATCATTCTCACCATGAAATATGGTAGTTGGCTATAAATTATGCCAAGCAATTTTTTAAAGTATCTGGAGACACATCCTCCCATGATCTTGTGATGTTGCACACAGCAGATTTTGGACTAAAATGCTTCAAAAGTTTTTGAACAGTCTTGCCATTAGTCAAGAAATTTAGCATGTATTTTAAAAATGCTACTTTATGTTTACATTTCAGCATGCGCACTATTATGCTATCCATAGGCTGAATGATGGACGTACAATTTGGAGGAAAGAATAATATGAATACATTCTCTTTTACTAAAACTTTAAGTGACATATGAGCCGAATAGTTGTCTTCAATCAGGGTAGTTTTTTCTTCATCAGGTAAACCAACCAAATTCAGATGTTGCTGAGCCTCCGGTATGAAATGATTTTCAATCCAATCATTCATTAACACATGTGCTATACATGCTCATTTATTTTCCCAATATATATTGTGCAAATTCTTTACTCCTTTAACTGCTCAAGCTTGTTTTTTTTTTTTTTTTTTTTTTTTGCTTCAGAATAAGCTGAAGCTTTTACACCTGAAATTTTTAATTGCCTTTAATTGCCATGGCAGTTTTTTAATTTGGTTAACCAACTGCAGAATATGTGGATTCAGTTTTTAAGTTCATTTCTTCATGAAATATTTTGGCTTGAGCCACTAGCTTTGTATCTGTCAATGATATGCCTCTCTGACCCAATTAATCATTACTTTCTCATGATCGTGACTTCTAGCATTGCGAGTGGGGTCTATGAATCACAAAAAATTCCTTTTTTTTTTTGTTTTCTTATGTCGTATGCAGTTGACTTTACAATGGCCATACTCCTCGCATAATTTTGAGACGGATATATCTTTATCCATTTTTTATAGCAATTCCACTTTTTGTTTAATGGACATCGAAACATGCTTTTGCTTTCTAAATCCTTTTGCAGCTCCAGAATTAGAAACTCTTTTCAGCGTAATCAAAAGTGCAGACTTTTATTTTCATAAAATTGGCTGCAGTAATGACAGCCTGCAAAAAAATAATAAGCTGGACCAAATGAAAGTTAAGGAACAGGGTAATCTGTATATTAACTGAAATTCCTTGGAATCAGTAGAGTATAATTTTAGCCTAGCTTAATAATGTCCGCTATACATTATTGGCTATGTATCATGAGGTTGGAGAGGCAAGAGATGTTCCGCTAAATTTTGTCTTCCTTCTTTCGTGAACTAAAACAGGTAAGTCTGAATTGTATTAATTTAGTTATTTATTATACTTACGTCTATTTTTTGAACATGCTTAAGGCTTATCTCAGTCCTGAATAAATAAATTTGCACATTTACTTCAGGCTTTTTGAGAGACGCACTAGATATCTTAATCGCCTGATGCAGTCTTTGAGGGGTCCTAAATTCTGCTACCAAGCACCTAAGTTTTAAATTTTTGCCGCCCCTAGATTTTGGGTCCCATTGCTTTCCATAAATGTAAGAAATGTTGTCTTCCCTTAATTTTGCTGGTCAGTGCTTCTATAAATTCCAAATATTTTGTCTTTCCTAAATTCTGCCACCCAGTGAGGCCATATAAGCTCTGGTGCCGGTTCTGGGTTTATGTGAATAACTAATCAGTTATTCATAATTCAAATAGCACTAAATGTAATCTTTTGGTCTGTGAGTATCATTAACAAAATCTGGTTTTAGCATATAGAAAGGAACTTTTGTTAAATTTTTCCTTGTCAACATTACTTAGCACACTTAACTTAAATCTGTAATCACCACCAAATGTAAAGTCAACTTAAAAGGTTACCATACATTTTGCTATTCAATTACTGATATAAAAAAAAAATATTTAGTAGTTGCTGCATGAGTCATTATTCAAGTTACCGTGTGTTGATAAACATGCAGTGATGAAAGGAAAATATAATAATGATTTGCCAGGGCTGTGAAGTATTAATAGTGTAAAATCAAGATGTTTCTATGTAGAATGAGATATATGCCAAGCAGATATGTAGCCAAATTATTGATCACACAAATTTATGCTAAAATGGTTGTTTCTTGAATAAAGAGGTATTTTATTTAGTGTAAGAATTGGAACGTGTTTTATTATGGAGGGGGGAATTAAATGCACATGTGTAAAGCATAAAAAAAAAGTTTGTTGGTGGCTTCGAGGTTCGAATTTTAGATCATTCCAGATATTGGATGTCCGGATCTCGGACTTTGTACTGTATTAGAACCACTTCTGAGTGTTTTAAATTTTTACCCATGCCTGCTCACCCCTCCTGAATCTATCCACATATGATAGGAAGACCTCTTGCATAATGTATAAGGCACACATTTCTGTAGTGGTGGATGCAAATAGATGGGATTCCCAAGCCAAGGTTTGTCTCCAGACTCTTCTTGAAAGCCAATAGCTAGACATTGAAACTCTGGCACATTGGAGCTGCACTTTGGAGAGAAATGTTCGAAAGACTACAGCAGGCTTCAATTAAAATCCCATTTACAGAAGCCCATGGTAACACTCCAGGAACTCGTTACGGATGTTCAAAGACTGTCATCTCGCATTTTCAAAGTGCCGGACGACAGAAACAAGAAAAATCCTGTCCCTGGAGTACTTCATCGATGGCATCAGGGATACTGAAATCCAAAAAGCTCTGCGAATGTCAGTTGTCAAAGATTTGAAAAGTGCTGTAGTGTATGCCATGAAATTCGAGCTATAGCCCAGCAAGCAAACCTTAAAGATTGCCACCTTATCAGAGCTGCTCAAGTCAAGGAGCCATTGGATCAAGTGATTGCGCGTTTAGATGATTTATCCAGAGAAGTCAGTGCTTTGATACAGAATAGACGTGAGAACAAACTGGAAATGTGGAACTGAAGGCCACATACGACAGAACTGCAGAGCACCCAGGGCACAGAAAATAAAACCAGTGATTTAACCAGACAGGTATGCTTTGAGAAGGAATGGAAGTGACAAGAAACAAATCCTAAAATGCTGGAACTGCAGTGTTGAAGGCCATACACGAAGGAATTGCAGAACACCTTAGGTTATGGAAAATTAGACCATTCCGCAGCAAGGATGCAAAAAAACAAAATGGAAGCTGTGTCAGCAGGCGGAGTTTGGAAAATGAGAAACTGCATTTTAAACCGCTTCAGATTTCTGCAGTAAGTGGTGGCAAAAATGGACTCTTCATCATGGGACATATCAGTGGAGTTCCTTGCAATATGGTGATCAATACAGAAGCGAATTTTACCATCATTCAGAAAGATTTAACTGTGTTTAAAGATGAACCGCCTATTATCACTCAACAAATGTTACAGATCCTTGCATATCGGATTGGACTTTCAAAGGAAATATAATTTTTCCTTGGACTTTAAAAATAATGAACTGCATTCAGTATCTGAGGACATAACTAATCTATCATCAGAAGGGATCCTCTCCTGGAAATGCTGACACCTTGTCTGGAAGATCCTGCTCAGAAAGCAGCCAATATTGTACCGGGGTTGAAGAAGAACATAACCTGCTGATCCAGTTGTCAGACAAGTTACATCTTCAACATCATCTGGTTGAGACCCATGGAATGATGATAAAGACAGGAAAGACCAGCTGGAAGATGGCGACATTAAACTTATTGACTTAATGGAGTCTTCAAACAGAAAACCTACCTGGCAGGACATTTTGATCTATAGTCCTGTGACAAAACAGTATTGGGCTCTCCTGGGACTCGCTCCATATTTGAAATGGTGTCTTGTACCAGAAATTCGAATCGGATGATGGAATGGCTTTTCGATGGCAACTAATACTTCCAAGATCCAGGACATCCTTAAAGAACTACAGAGCAGCCCTACAGGAGTCATGAAGCCTTTCCAGTGAGTTTGTGAGTGCTTCTACTAGAATAATGCAAAGGGTGACATGAAAAGTGGTGCCAATCATGTGGTGTCTTTACAGGTCGGAAAGAAACGAAGAAACGCAGTCGAAGCAAGCTATAACATTACAATGTAGGAGCACCTTTTGACCGTATCGCCTTTGACATCCTGGGACCTCTGCCACGAACTGCTGATGACAACAAATACATTCTGGTTGTTGTTCCTGATCAAGAGGCTGTTACTTCAGCAGAAGTAATGATACAGCATTGGATTTCCAGGATCAGAGTGCCTCTTCAGTTACATTCTGATCAAGGAAGAAATTTTGCATTGGCTGTAATTAAAGAACTGTGTAAACTACTCAGCATTGACAAAACCCAAATGACACCTTTACATCCCCAGTCAGACTGTATGGTAGAGAGGTTTAATCGAACCATCCTTAATAACTTCTCGTTAGTGGTTGCCAGAAACCAACAGGACTCTCGTTAGTGGTTTCCAGAAACCAACAGAACTGGGGCAAGAAGTTACCTCTCTTTTTACTGGCTTGGTCGCCCTCTGGATCTGCCTTCATCACCTGAGGAGCACATCCAAGATCTTTAGGCACAGTTTTAAGTGTTGCATAATTTTGCACAAGAGCGAGACAACTTGGCAACGGAGACAATGAAGACCTGATATGACATGAGGGCTACGGGACATCCATTCAACGAAGGAGACAAGGTGTGATTGTGGAATCCGATTCGAAGGAAAGGACTTTGTCCTAAACAACAGTTATGTTGAGATGGTCCTTACATAGTCCTAAACAAGCTGAATGCCATCGTAGTTCAGATCCATAAGTCATCAAATTCTGAGCGTAAAGTTGTTCATCACAACAGGCTAGCTCCTTAATATGGCCTTAGTATGTAGTGTATATAATGTAAATAGCATAAGACCATGGTCATATTTTTTTGTAAATTAGTACACTCATTTATTGATTAGTACTTATTGCAATTATTGTTCATGTAGTTTGTTATTGTATTGTTTATTATTGCGCTGATGCTTTAGTTGTAAGTATAGCTTCCTGTCCAGAATTTATACTGCTCGGGACATGTAGTTCATGGAAAGGGGGCAGTCTTAAGAGTTTTGTATTTAGATACCTAATTTTAGTAGAATTATAATTAATATTGTTGTATTATTCATATTGTTGTATGCAATACAGTGCGAGACAAATTTTGAGAGAAAAGTGATGTTGGGAAAGTAAAGCAGTTTGATGTATAATTACTGCAAATTCAACGGATTGACGTTTTTAAAATATTTTATTTTTCCCCAAGTGGCAACGAGAAAGTATTATGATGGAAGCCGAGCTGAACGATAAAATTTTTATGAAGCCCGCATAGTAATCTTGTATTTTTAGTTGTACCATTTCAATGATATGCAAATAAGGCACGAATAAAGGATTTATTGCATAAGTGCAGAATGTTCAATAGTTTTAAAGAAAGTACCTAATTTCTCAGAAGTGGGATTGACAAGGATTATTATGAAGGATTTAATAATGTATTGCCTTAATGTATGTTAAGCCCAAATTTGGAAGCTCACCAGAAACAAAGGTACCTGCATTTATAAACTGTTTATATTATGTCTAAGTATTAAACGGAAAGAACTAAGTATAATTATTGTATTATTATTTGAAAATTGAAGATGGCTTATTTGGCAAAAGGCAAGAAATGTGACTTAAAAGAACTTGCCTTAGAACTTGACCTTCTGATATTAAAATTGTGTGCTTAAGAGATATGATTTTTAATAGTAAGAACTATAACGAAGAATTTACTAAACAAATGCTAGATAGAATTCTAAATGATTGTTTAAACAGGGAAAAGTTGGAAATTGTAGAAAAAGAAAGAGCATTTGAACTAGAAAAGTTGAAAGCAGAAACGGGAAATAGAAGTAGCAATGTAAATGATTCTGTTCCTTCCAATGTTAGTAGAAGTAATTTTTGTGATATGAATAAATTAATGCATAAGTATGAATTGAGTGACTTACTAAGTTGGAAGAACAAAATTGGGTTTCTCAGCTGTTGGGTCTATTGCCTTATGAAATAACTCAATCAATTGCCCATGAACCAGAAAAAAAAGCTAACAACTATAAGCACGTTAAACAACTCCTATTGAAAATTCAAGTTAAGTGCTGAACACTTTTGGCAAAAGTTTGTTGATCATATTAAAACATTATGTAATATGGTGAGGGACTTCACATTTGAATTAAAAAATTATTTTGAAGAGTGGCTGGCTGGATTGAATGTAACAGACTTTGAATCTTTAAAACGGCTTATTATTGTGGTCCAATTATAGAAAAGGGTCCCCGCTGCTATACGAGATCATTTCATTATGTTTGGTCTAAATTCATTAATCCTGAATAGTTGGCTGAAAAACTACATGAATAGGAAAATATTCGGGAAGGGATGAAAGTACTTCAAGTAGAAAATAAAACTTTTAGGCATAATCTTAAGCCTAAATCTGGTTCTGAATTTTAAAAGGCATTCTCTAATTAGTATTCAAGACCATGAAATGTTAATGATTCTGTGCAGATAGATAGTAATTTCAAAGTGGGTTTTAATAAATACAATTTGGGAGATAAGTTTTATAAAATAGATGAAAGGAAAAGAGGATATAGTTTCTGGTATCCGCAATGAAATAGTGAGCCGAAATGCTTCAATTGTAATGATTATGGACATATAGCAACTTATTGTCCTAAACCTAAAAAAGAAATTATTTGCAGAAAATGTAATGAAAGGGGTCATACTTTTAAAAAGTGTACGTTTAAGAACTCAGACTTAACAAATGTTAAAAAAAAGCTTCAGTTCTAATTGTAGAAGATGAAACGCAACCATGTGACTTATTAGTTGGTCGAACGTGGATTGATTTACCACATATTGCGTACGCCAAGATAGGTAATACCTTGCACATGCATTGCGGTGATGATTGTCCATTTTCACAGTTACAAAATGACATCAACACTCTGCGAATTAAACTGAAGACTACCCAAGAAATTGAAATCGAAAGTAATACAGTTAATTTTGTGAAAGCTAAATCTGATGAAATAAATAACGGTTATGTTTTAATAAGTGGATCAGAAGATGAGTTGGGGTCATTATTGGAAGTAACATGGAGAAACAGTGATACCAATTATTAACTATAGTGATCAAAATTTAATTTTGAAAGAGAATCAGGGTATCGGTAGAGCAGAAGTAGCAGAATTAGTTGAATCAAGTCCAGATCAGAAAACTGAAAATTAAAATCAAAAGGAAATGATAATAAAGGAAATTAAAAAGTTTAAGAGACCGATTACTTTAGAAGAAATTAAAGTTAATAACAATATTATGCCAGAGAGAAAACAGGAAGTTTTAGATTTAATAAATGAGTATCAAGATTGTTTTGCATTATATATGGAGGAATTAGGGTGTACAAACTTAACAAAGATGGGTATTAAAGAAATTGAAGGGAGTAAGCCTGTTTGCATGAAGTTGTATAAAACCAATGCCGAGGAGCATGCTTCTATAAAGAAGATAGTAGAGAATGGAAGAAATATGGAATTGTCACTGAAACAAGATCTCTATTGCTAGCGCAGTTTTACTCTTAAGGAAATGGACAGGTGAAGTACGATTAGTGGTAGATTAGAAAATTAATCTTTAACAGTTGAATTTGCAAATTGTTAAAGATAAATTTCCACTCCCTAGGATAGATGATCTTGAACGTCTTAGCGAATGTAAAGTTTTCACTACATTGGACTTAGCTGATTGATATCTACAGATTCCTTAAAAACAGCTTTATCACTCCAGATGATACTGGTCAATTTGAACATATGATCTTTGGGTTAGCAAATGCTTCTGCAGAATTTCAGAGACTTATGAATCAAGTTTTAGGTCCATTGCTTAATAAAGAAGTATTATGCTATTTGGATGACATAGTAATCCCGGCTAAATCTTGGAAAGAAATGATGGGAAAACGTTTGATAGGTTGAGAGAAGCAAAGTTGACATTGAGACTGACAAAATGTGAATTTGGAAAAGATGAAGTTGAGTATTTGGGATTTCTAATAAAATCGAATGGTATGCAACTTGGACCAAGGAAAGTACAAACGATATTAAACTTTCCTAAACCAACTAATGAACATTCCTGAACCAACTAATGCTTAATAAAGAAGTATTATGCTATTTGGATGACATAGTAATCCTGGCTAAATCGTGGAAAGAAATGATGGGAAAACGTTTGATAGGTTGAGAGAAGCAAAGCTGACATTGAAAGTGACAAAATGTGAATTTGGAAAAGATGAAGTTGAGTATTTGGGATTTCTAATAAAATCGAATGGTATGCAACCTGGACCAAGGAAAGTACAAACGATATTAAACTTTCCTAAACCAACTAATGAACATGAAGTTAAATAGTTTTTAGAGAAGGTTTGTACCGAAATATACATAGAAAGCTGAGCCGTTAACAAGACTGATGAGAAAGGATAAAGTATTGCCTTGGAATGAAGATCAGCAAGAAGCATTCAGTACTCTAGCTTTATGTAATCCGGAAGCAGAAACAGAAGTGCACACAGACGTGAACAACAAAAGGTCTGTTGCAAAAAGGTGAAGATAAAAAGTGGCATTTAGTTTGAACTTTAACATGTCTTCGACAATTCTTGATTGGAATCCGATTTACAATAACTACAGACTGCCAACCTTTAGTTTATTTAAACATGAAGAAAACTTCAAATCCTGAGATAGCAAGGTGAAGTAATATGATCTTGAAATAAAGCACAGACAAGGTAAAAAAAAAGAGTCACGTAGATGCATTGAGCTAATCGCCAATTGATCAGCCAGAAGAAAACCTTAGACTCTATAATTGAGAACAACTTGGAAGTTTATTTAACGCTAATGACAGATGAACAAATTCTTATGATTCAGATCCAGAATTACGCAAAATTAATAGACATTTTAGAGAAAAAAATAAATGATGGAACGAATGCAGAGAAGTATTAACTGAAAATTACATCTTGAAGAATAATCGATTGTTCATAAAGTAAAAGATTGGGAAAAGGAGAAATTGTTATACGTCATACCTAAGTCAATGAGAAAAGGTATTGTAGTAAAATTTCATGATCTTTTGGGACATTTTTCAGCAGATAGAACTGTTGAAATAAATCAAGGAGTCATACTGGTTTAAAGGAATGAAACGATATGCATCACATTTTGATGTCTTTTGAATGCCTAGTAAATAAAATGCGTAGTAGTAAGAAACAAGGAGTACTGAATCCAATTAGACCTGGTAGAAACCTTTTGCAATCATACGTGTAGGTAGATCATTTAGGACCATTCGTAAAAAGGTCAAGAGAAAATACATAATTATTTGTAATAATTGATAATTTTACAAGATTTATACGTTTATATCCTATGAAAAGTACTGCAACCAAGTATGTGTTAGTCGTATTGAAGAGTTTTGTAGATGATTTTGGGTTACCAGAAAAAATTATCAACAATAGAGGAACATGTTTCACAGCGAAGGAATTTCAAGAGTACTGTGAAAATAATGGAATCAGTCATATACTCAATTCAATTCAACATCCAAGTGGTAATGGAGAATGGTGGAAAGAGCAAGCCAATCAATTTTGGCTATGATTAAAATGAATATGAAAATCCAAATCATGGGGACTGGGATAAAAAGATTAAGGAATGTGAAAGAAATTTAAACAATATGATAAATAAGACTACTAATAAAACTTGTTTCGAAATGCTTCATGGTTATTCACCAAAATTCAACGACTGATTGATGAGGATGATTACGGACGAAGACACAAATGAATGGGAGGATTCAGTAACCTTACAGAATGAAGCTAGAAAGAAAATTGAAGATATGCAGATGAAAAGCAAAGCAAATTAATACAAGAAGAAAAGCAATTCTTTAAAATTCGAACGAGGAGAAATAGTAGTTATGAGAAGAGTACCTAAATCAGCTGGAGAATCAACCAAAATATCGAGGACCTTTGGTAGTTAGACATTTTACCAAGCGATACCTATAGAGTGTCTCAATTAGAAGAGAAGGTGAAAGGCCGTTTCTTTAGTATGACAGCTCATGTGAGCCAGTTAAAATCATGGCAGTGTCAAGCTGAATCAGAGGAGGAGTATGACGATGGTGACGACATTAGTGTTGCTGATAATGATAAGATCCCACATATTACTAAAACTAGGATACGGAAAAAGAATAGGAAAGGATGGTGAGTCTATATGACAGTTAAAGGCTTTCGAATTCTAAATTTTAATATTATATATTTAATTTTTTTATGTATAAATTCTTAATGCTCCGAGGTCGTAGCTAAGTCAGGATGCCTGAATGTAAACATATTTTATTTTTCCCCGAGCAGCAGCGAGAGAGTATTATGGTGGAAACCGAGCTGAACGATAACATTTTTATGAAGCGCGCATAGTAATCTTGTATTTTTAGTTGTACCATTTCAGTGATATGTAAATAAGGCACGAATAAAAGATTTATTGCATAAGTGCAGAACGTTCAATAGTTTTAAAGAAAGTACCTAACACTACCAACCAGCATTCTGTTTTATTTCTTTTGATAAGAATAAATTTTATTAACCTTTTATAGGACTTGTGCATTCAGTCTGTTATGAACCCGTATGCATCCAAAAATATTTGTGGTTACTTGAAGTCCTGGTTCTTCACAGGAATCCGCAAGTGGCTTCTATAGATCCATTCTCAGTGTATCAGTGAAATGTGTGTTCATATGTTTGTAGAATGTAATTTCATATTGTGAGGGAAATACTGAATTCTAGTAATTCTATGCGGTGAGGTAATTATGCAACATTTTAATTAGCTTCCTTTTGACAAATAACATCCAAAGGATTAGGTGGCAGTGAAGGTAATCTGTAATTGAAATTTTGAATAAAATTCTTGCATTGTCAAGAAAAAATCTGAATTTATGGCATGAATTTCACTCCAGCCCAGATCATCTTACCACAAATTGTTCATTTTTTGTGATGTCTGATGACTTTGATTGCTTACAAACTATCAGTGAGTGTCTTTTGCAGTGTTAGGTAAAGACGCTGAACACTGGTAGTTCGGTCCAAAGTTCGAATCCCGCGAACGGGCTGATGGATGTTTTCCCCATGTGTAATGTGTATACGAGCCAGTTTCCCTTAGAAAGTCCTCCACGAAGGCATCCCTCCCCTTAGGCAGAAAGCCCTCGTGTGCTTTGCCATAATTGAATAACCTAACCTAACCTAACCTTTTGCAGTGTTAATTGTTTGGAATAATGTTTCAAATGGTTGGACACTTGCAACTTAAAACATTCCTCAGAAATATCCTAAATCCATTATAGACATTTAGACGTCGTATTGCTGAGACCATTGCCTATGGTGCAGACAGTGGATGACCAAATTATGGCTACATGAAAGGGAAGCTTGACAGAACAGATCTGAAGGTATCATCTCATCTCATTTCCATTATTCTACCACCACATCTTAAGTGGACTTTAGGCATACTATTTTAAATGCATGTATGCCGCAAAGAGATAATTCATATGCGACTATGTGTGCCTTCTTCAGGATTCATAGCTGTGGTAGCTGGCTTTTCTACAACTATGGCAGCAAGTTGGAGTTATTTAATCGTTATTATTAAACTAGAGTTATTTAATCATTATTATTAAGCTTCATAAATTAAGTAGTTCCTCAATGCAGCAGTAAATAATTACGTTGTCCAAATATGCCAAAATAATTGTGTATTTGAATGAACATATTGTGCTTCAATATACTAATTGCAAGATGCAAATTTTGTTCAGATCAATTTGTAATGCTATGCTGTAATATATTTTTTAACATGCATTAATATACCAATATATCAAATATACATTTTTGTTACATATATTTTAAATAAATGCTAGCAGAAGTACCCAATGCCAGTTAAGTGAGATTGAGAGTAATGCATCTAACAACAAAGAGAACGATACCACTGAATTCCTTCTCTAATAAGTTTCAGTTATTATAAAATATTCATATATATATGTGTATATGTATAATATATGTGTAAAATATGGTGGAAAATAACTTAATTTGGAAATAACCTTTTAAATTCCTGATTTTCTTTGCCTACGTCCCCTTCAAAACATCCGTACTATGTCATTTGCATCATTAGTTTCGTCTGCAGTATTCTACAATGCTGTGAGCTTTTATCTAGCCACCGTTTAAAACTGAAACAAAGAAGCAGAGCTTATTTTAAATATCCCAGCTTCTTAATATGCAGCACTTTTCTCCCCTGCTCTTGCTATGCAAGCATGTAATTAACTGCTTGTAGTATTCATCTAAATGATGATGACCTCAGCGAAAAAGAAATCACATTTAATGTTTCAAAATACTTTCATTCCAGTTTATGTTATTGAAGCTCTGTATCCAAACAAGGCCCCCAAGTCTGGATGGTATGGATATCGGTGTCATCCAGACAACGTAACAGCAATCTTCCCATTCTTTTGTTCACCTATGTTATTCATGCTAGAAGTTGAGATATTTTCCTGTGAGCACAAAGGTTGCAGAAGTAGCATTGTTTTTAAAAAGGCAGCAGAATCCCAATTGAAGCATCATTGTACAGGCCAATTTGCTTATTACCTGCACTTGCAAAAATGCTAGAAAGATTGATACTGCAGATATTACAGCACCACATAACAATGAAAGGCAACTAAGTAGCTGCAAATACAGATTCGTTGCTGGAAAATGCCTTGAAATACTTTAAATCATTTGCATATAAATCATTTGCCTATCATGCCTGCCCAACAAGAGACAGAAACTACATTCACTGATAGTTTGTGTGATATGATTCCCAGTTCATCATGACAGCTTAAATGGTGACTTGCTGCTAGAGGCCAAAGGACTTTCCTACATAATTTGCAGAGATTGAGCACAAGTGGTACTAGAACAAGATTTCTAACTCGCCAGTGAGCTCAAACTAATCATATTACATATTAAAACAAAGGCAAGCTAATAGCCCCGGTAAAAGGCACAAGCGAATCTCCTGCTTCTCTTACAAAGCAAGAATATTAAATAGTAAGGCAACTTAAATATGTGGGTGACATTGTGGATGATAAACTTTCATGGATTCCCCACATCAAAGATCTTAACCCCTTCTTTTATATGCACCAGTACTTAATTCTCTTATGTGATGGTATGCTGTTGCAGTACTACAGTCTTGCAGGATAGGGTATTTTGCATCACTGAGCCTAACCTAAAAAAATTGCCTTTTTTTTTTGGTCAGTTGCATTAATATTTTTGTTATTGTTTTGTGTCCACATCGCTTAGCTTATTTGAACCTATGCATTGTTGATCATAAAGTACTTTATGATTCTGGTGATTCACACATCATTTAGATGTACCAGTGGGAGATATAAACTAAAAACACAGTTGATGCTCAATTGAGGCTTCATGTAATATCAACATTGCACAGTTTTGGATGCTTTAATTTTTTTTTTTTTTCCTATGAGAAGACTGGAAGTGAGGCTGAGGTTTTAGGAATTTCCATTTGTATTCCTTTAGTTAAGAGAATTAAAGAATATTACTATGCCTAAGAGAAAGAAGTTTTTAATGGAACAAGAGTATACTCGAATGGTAAACAAGCCCTAAATGATAATTTTGACATTTCAGTAGTTGTGAAATACATTTTGATTTCGGTCTTTTTAATAATTCCTTTTCGAATAATTAATCCTTGGAATCCCCTCATTTTAGACACATCTGGAAAGAGTAAACTTTGTTGCTTTTGGATGAAGGTGGATTTCCATTCTTCTTCTGTTCATAGAAATTATTATTATCTTCAGCTATTATGTCCATTAGATCATCATAAAAAAATAGTGAAAAAATCCATGTCATTCACATAACTTTGAATTTCCCAAGGATTCCTGTGCATTGGAAATTTAAAAAAAGGAGCATAGAAGAGGACTCAGCTTGCAGTCGTGTGGCTGAAGGTGACGGCATACAGATGAAGATAACAAAATATGAAGTATTTCCAGGCTTTATTTTCCATGCATATAGAATCATCACCATAGATATTTATCTAATCATAATGAAATCCAGTACATTTCTATGATTCAGTCATAACTAAATATGATAAATTTTTATGTACATTGATTCTTAAAATTAAGACGCAGGCATTTTAGACGGGGAAGCAAAATGGGGAGATAATTTACTTATTTCTGTAATTCCCATAAATTCATAAGACTGATCTAGATCAAGATTAACAGATCAAGTTAATGATGGAGTATCTACTTTCAGCTAGATTGAGAGGTGGAAGTAAAACAAGCTTCCAGTTAAGTTTCTGACAAATTTTCGGTATCAAAATCGCTACCGTCATTTAAATCTAGAGTCTTCAATGCCAAAATTATCACTTAGTTATTAACAAAATTATCACTCGTTTACCATTCGAGTATACTCTTGTTCCATTAAAAACTTCTTTCTCTAAGGCATAGTAATATTACTTTAATTCTCTTAACTGAAGGAATACAAATGGGAATTCAAAAAAAAAAAAAAAAAAAAATCTGAAGCATCCAAAACTGTGCAATGTTGATATCACATGAAGCCTCAACTGTGTTTTTAGTTTATATCTCCCACCGGTATATCTAAACGATGTGTGAATCACCAGAATCATAAAGTACTTTATGATCAATAATGTATAGGTTCAAATAAGCTAACCGATGTGGACACAAAGTACCATCTAGTGATTTAAAAAATTCTAACAGAACATGCATGTTTGAAAATGCATATATGATACATGTCTGGTAGATGAATGAAAGCAACAATGTATGAGTGCGTTACCCAACTGTTGGTGACATTTTGGTCTGATACATATGTGACACACCCGTCTCCAAAGGGTTTTCAATTCAGCAACATGCAATCACAAAGAGGTTAAAAGTAAACTGTATGGTATCTCTAAATTGACACTGAGAATAGCTGCACCTAGGTGAGGATTTATTCTTGTGGATATTGAAAGTTTGGTATCTCATAGTAGCAGAGTATATTGCATTCCTTGATGCATCAGTATGGGTTGTAGGAACTTGCTAGACTGCATAAAGATCACTCCTTCCAAGCATCTGTTGTAGCTACTGAACGAGCATTGCTGACAAGTGCACTTAATGCACTTGCAAGAATTCCACCAGTGCACTTGACAGTACAATACAAAAACACTATAGTTTGCATAATAAGATTATGGGAAGAGGCTGCAACATAGAATATCTCATTTGCTTGCGTGGGCTGCGAGTGGACTTTATATAATCTTCTATGCCATCCTGACAAATTTTACATAAGCATCATCTGCTGCCCTTGAGCCACTTTGGATACTAGGGTAGTCTATACTGATGGATATGAAGGGGAGTATGGGTTGGGTAGTGGCTACTGTGTTATAGATGGTGATGCAGCGATGAAGTCCTGGGCAAGAAAACTCGACAACAGACATTTCATCTTTAAGGCTGAACTCTCTGAAGGCTACATTATATTTTTTACCATTTAATAGCCACTACCATATTATTTATAGAGATTCTTCTTCAAGTCATTATAGGCCACAGAGGTAGTAATATCCTGGTAAGAATGATCCAGAAACAACTCATTGGCAGGCCAGAATTGCAGTGGGTTCCAGCTCATACAAGAATTGCTGAAACAAAACATAGACATGATTTTGAAAAGAGCAGCCACAAAGCCTCGGGCATGCACATAGTATTGACCACTTCCAGGCTCGGATCCATACTGATTGAGAATTCATCGAGCAATGGCAGCATTTTGGGGATACGCTGAAACAACAGGAAGAAAGATATACAAATTCTTCCCAAGAATTGGAAAGCAACTAATGAGTAGCTCTTCATATTTTACTCAGTATTTACCCAGTCATGGTCCATTTATGAGCTACTTGCAATGGTTGTCTATTACAGCCAGCCTGTGATATGTGAACCCATTTTCCGTGACAGGCATCTCCATAAACAGAGGCATTGAAGTCTCATATTTTGAGGCAGTGTTTCATTTCTAAGATGACCTCCTCCACAAAATCATATGTATTAATTGTTATCAAATTAATAGTTCTGAAATAAGTAATTAATAGGAACTGCATTAAATGTCCCATTAGTGTGCAATTCTAATGTTTGTTTTCTGTCAAAATGTTGACCAGTATAATTTCAGGAAGATCGTTTTTATAATTTTCAAGTATGTATAAATATTAATATTTTAATTTTCTTTATTAGCGTTTGTATGGAGCAGCAGTACTAGAACTTACTTGTTTAAGAGTTTTGTATTTTTATGGTACTTTCTTAAAAATCACGTACTTATTTCTAGTGTATTTTAAGGGTGATTCTTTGGGTAGACTGCCTTTGAAACTTTGAAATCTTGCCCGAACTTTTATTACAATCTTGAAACAATAAAATCACATTTCAGGGTTTGAAACTAGCATCAGAGAAATGGAATTGCATTGAAACACTGCAGGCATTTCCAGTAGATTGCTATTTTATATTCTGTTGTCTTGTGCATGAATATCATGGAAGCATGGTTGCCAGAGCTTCAAGGAAGTTGGACTTCTATTTCCACCCCAATGTTGAGGTAGAGATACCCGGGTGATGGTCCAAGGGTCTCCTACCCCTCTTCCCTTCCACCAATCCACACCAGAGGACTTTCGGCTCGAAATATATTTGGAGTGCCCCCATGCCGTAAAGACCCTATACGTTTTCAAACATCCATGCCTCCTCCGAGATTCGACCCGCGACCTTCCGTACCGCAGTACGCTCCCCTAACCATTATATTTTTATATGTAGTGGCATTTTATATTCCAAGAATCATCAAAACAAATATTTTTGCAGCCTGAGGCATAGTGAGAATTTCTTATCAGGATTGTGTAATTCGTCACCAAGAGAAGAGAACCATGTCAGAGGGTTACAGATACCCGTTACGAAGTGCTCTAAAACGGTTCAAGGATTGTTTAGTATTTTTGAAATATAAATTTGTTAATTATTATTTTTTATGGCAGAAACCAATTATATTTAAGATCTCATCACCTTAAACATCAAAGCGTTCAGGTTATGAGTCCGTGTAAATAAGCAATCGAATGATAGCCTTACTTCAGTTTATTTGTTTATTATATCGGCGAGGCAGATGGACCTGTTGCTTACGTCAGAAAGAAACTTGAAAAAGCACGTTTTGAATTGCGTGCGGTTGGAATTACGAAAGCTGAAGTGCTCGTTTTATTTTATCTGGATACACTTGAGTTAATCAAAATTTGGTTCTCATATTTTGAGGCAGTGTTCGATTTCAAATCAGTGAATTTGTTAGCGTTGATTTTCAATGGCATTGTATAGTAAAATGCTGTAAAAGTAGTGGTCTCAAACTCGGATTGCATGCGGGCCGAATGTATGATCTGAAAAAATTGACGGGTCAGAATTTTTTTTTAACAAAATGAAAAAATTTTTGTTAGCAAAGTAAAAAATATTTTAAATAAATTTTAAATTTCGCTTATGGAATATTTATCAAAACATGTATAAGGTATTTCTCCTGTCTTTTTAGCATGTCGTCATGGTGTACTGGTCAGCACACTCGGGGTGTATTTGAGAGGTTCGAGTCACGGCGAAGGCATTGCACATTTTTCTTGTATCCTGCTTCGAAATAACCTAATGTCTCTACACTGTCGCCCGAACTAAAAAAGGTGGTGGTTGATGATTCTCCACCACCAGGATTTTGCGATTGGGTCCCTAATCCCCAGTCGTCCTTTAAAAAGGGAAGTATGTAAGGTATTTCTTCCGCCTTCTTAGCATGCCCTCGTGGTGTAGTAGTTAGCACACACGGCGCGTATTCGAGAAGTCCGAGGTTCGAGTCCCGGCGAGGGCACTGCAGATTTTCCATGTCTCTTGCTTCGAAATAACTTAATGTCTTTACACATGCATAAACAATGAATAATATCGCAAAGGAAAAAATTCAAATTTATATTTATTTTCTATCTGAAACCCAAAGTTTGATATCTGCAAGACTTTTTGTTGGTTAGACTTTGTTATTCAAATATATTGATTGATAGCTAAAAAGTAAATTTACAGACTGCTATTCCCTTTTGAATATTTCTCAAATTAATTTTGGTAACTATAAGTAATTATCTCCCTTTATAGATTGTGTGGTGTGATAACGACGTTCGCGATTAACGTTAATGAAAATAATGTAAACTCGGGCTAAAAAAAAAAAAAAAAAAAAAAAATCTTGAATTTGCAATACTGTCATTGCAACAAATACGTAAATGAAATATATTATCGAGCTGCATGAAATTACCTCGGGAGCCGTATGCGGTTCACAGA
Organism: Stegodyphus mimosarum; assembly: GCA_000611955.2. Taxonomy (NCBI): domain Eukaryota; kingdom Metazoa; phylum Arthropoda; class Arachnida; order Araneae; family Eresidae; genus Stegodyphus; species Stegodyphus mimosarum. The sequence continues at coordinate 241,854 of KK113642.1, read as the reverse complement.
TTACCAGTTTGAGACCACTGCACTAAATAAAGTATTTAAAAACAATATTTTAACTTTTATGGCATTTTTTTGTCATGCTAAACAAAATTACTACAACTAAATTGGCTTAAAGTATTTTCCTTTGTTGGGGAAACTAGAAAAGAAAATTCATTTTTTAAAAAGCTAACGTTTTGCTTGAGGGAAAACCTGTGCATCCTTATTTGTGCATTTTTTCATCGAATTAAGTAAAAAGATTATCACCCAAGTGTTGTGTGGTGCCATGCACTGCGTATTTCGTGTATTTATCAAGCAATCAAAGCTAATTAGGTAGGTGGCCTTAACGTTTAATTTAGCAACTGACTGTTTCGCTCATTGAGATCAGGATCTGGATATTTTGAGATTGGAATGTGTACAGGTTGAAAAAACTGGAAAGAAGTTAGTTAGTTATTCTCTTACACTACACATTCACATGTATCTTGTTTCGGTCTTGCAAACGAAAGACTGCTCTTCAGAAGTAACGCTGAAATTTTAAGGGCATTGAACAACAACTCAAAATAAAAATAAGATGCAATGACTGGAGATTCAGTTTTTCACATGGGCTAAGTTAATTTACAAACACAAAGTCGATTTTCAATCAAGTGGATTGTCCGGTTTTAAAAATCGCGAGCGAAAAGGGGAAATTTGCTGAAGAGTTTAGTGGTTTAATCAGCATCGAACTGCAGATTATATATCAAATAACGGACATCGGTGCATTTATTTATTGATAAACTAAATAAATAGGAACTGGAAACGAAAATGCAAGTTGACATCTTAGAACTTTAAATTCCGTAGCCTTGATTTGAATCGTCAAAAATTATCAATTGTTTCGCACATGCAAAATCCCCTGACCATGAATTGAAAAAATTAATATTTGAATTGATATTATTAATTCTGATTTTGTTCATGAAAGGTTTGAAGAGTTTGTACGACGATGTTGTTATAAACGCGTGTAGGTTGCGACCTGTATCACGCAATATCATTGTAGTCGCTAAAGTGTGAACAAAGCAGTTGTAAAGAGGTCAGCATTTTAGCTCCTGCATCTAGATTTAGGCCACATTTGCGAGTTTTTAATATTTTAAAGTCTTATTTAATGAAAGATGATATGCATCAAATCACAAAAAAATTGGCAGTAATGAGAGTCAACAAACGAAAATTTTATTAACTTTTTTGCTATATCTGACCATTAGGAAATAAGCATCTTTGAGTTGAAAAAAAAGGGAGGGAGATTTATTTTTTCTGCAGTTTATGTAGATATTTGCACTAAATAAGTGTGTTCTGTTATGATTTACAGTATCTGAATAGATTTGTTCCTCAAAACAATTTTTCTTCTTACAGTCCATTTTCCCTTCTTTGAAAAAAAAAGCTCTCGGTTCCGATTGGTCAAAACCGTAAAACAGTAGTGCGTTTAGGCTGAAATTCGAAATCTGGGTAATTTCATCTCGGGTTTCGATTCTTAGCTGTAAAATGCTGCGCTTGTGACTTGAAAATTGTGTGTGTTCAGCGTAAATATGAATTAAGTTTTAGGTTAAAAAGCCGCTAGAACACTGTCAAATTTATTGTTGTTATTAAATTCTATTGGAAATTTAGACAGTTACAAGGACGGGTCCATCCATGCTGGAGCGTACGGCTGGAGCTTGTCGCTCCCACAATTTATCCGAAAGGCCGATCGGCCTTGTATAATGTATTTTTACAATTATCTCGCATGTAATTAAATTTTTGTTAATATAATTCTATATTTTAAATTAGGCGAAAATTAGAACCTTAAGTTCAGTTTTTTAGAAAAGCTCTATATATTTTAAAAGTCGGATCCTTGAAGTGTAAATATCATTTTTATTGAAATCATTGTCAATCTAATCTAAGGTGAAGTAAGCTTAAAGTTCAAATTGACGTGTTGCGCATTCGTATGTGTAGGCAATGTGGTATTGACAAGTGGACAATTCCTGCATTAAATACATAAGGTCTGTTTTTATAAGAGACTGTTCAATCAAAAATTTTTGGCACCTTTGTCAGATTCATCTTTGATTCTTATTGGAATGCTGTGTATAGTGCTGACTATATTTCGTATTCGTTAATAAGCGAATACTGCGTCTTAGAAGCTGTGGCAAACCAGTCATGTCTTTGAGACCGAAAACTGAGTGACGTTTGTGCCGCTAGCTGCGTACCTGCGCTGAAGGCCATGACCCAATGTTCTGTAATAAGCTGACCCTTTCTATTGAGCGCTTTCAAACCGGTAGGAGCAGGAAACAATGCCCATCATAACTACTTTCTTTTCTTATGTTTTGTGATCAGGCAGATCTATACGGACAAGGCTGAATGCCGACTTTCACTGATCTCTGTCTCTTTGTTTTGGTCTTCTCTTACTGAATACGTCTGTAGAGCTAGCAAACTAGCGTAGCACTTGCATAAAACTCGCTGCAAATTTTCCCTTCTGTAAAATGCGTAATTTTTATGTCATTCGATCCATTTCGAGTAATGTTGTAAACTACATGTGTGTTCGACTCCTTATTAATCTTGCGGTGATTAAAAATAAGTTTATTTATGACGTTAATCACAGACATTCAACATAAAATAAAATTTTCTACTCAAAATATAAAAAGGAAAACAAAAGTGCATGGGATATTAACAATGATAAAAGATGTCTACTGTGGTTTTATATGAAACCGTGGACATCGTCCCCGACATTACGGTGGTTATTCGAGAGTTGGCTTTGTATCAGATTGCATAAGGTAAAAATACTTTTTTGGGGACGGGGGCGAAGAATAATTATGCTCTTCGGCAGTGGGAATTGGATTTTTAGTCGATTATATTTCTGGTTCAAGTGTTAGTTGGTTAGTTCTTCCCTCCCCATCTTTTTGGAGGGGCGGGGGTACAAAATATTCACCACTTAAAATACTTTAGAGAATTATATAGCATATTAAGAGTATATTAAAATAAACATCTCTTTTTAGGAGAACAGAGGAGGGTTATTTTGAAAAAACGTATACAGCGAGTTGTTTGATATTTCTTAAAATGTATATACATATGTTTTAATAACCCTGTATATCAGAGGCTGTTAACACATTTTAGAACGATTTCGGGGCCATTTAATTAATGTTTAAGATGTAAAGAGTATTTTTTTAAAATGTTCGATCTGAGGGCCTTTTTTGTCTACTATAAATCTGCATCGTGATTTCCATGATAGAAGAGCTTTCAGTAAAATTTACAGATAATTTCCATCCCGCTTCTACTTTCCAGAGTCCATCAGTTATGATAGGTCTGCCCCGAGAAAGAGCTCTTTCCTAGCACACTAGTCCATAGTTGAAACATCAGAGGACTTCGCATTATTTTTTCCAGTTTTCTTACTTTTAATTTCTCATTGCAAGAGAATCATGCGGGAGTCATAAAGCCCTTATTGAAGCTTTCTTTGCATTGACGGAACTAGGTTTGAACATTTTTATTTCTCTTCGTTTTCAACAATAAATAGATCTTTTTTGTTGCAGTCATTTAGATGAAACCGTGCTTCATCGAGGGTCACAATGTATTTTCATTTACCCAATGCTAAATGGTTTTAATACAGAGTTTTACAAATTGTTCTGTATTGACTTGCCTGCCTCGACAAAAGTTGGTGAACACTATGTTTATTCGTTTTGAATCATCTTCATCTTTCAGTGCAAACAGATAGTGATTAAGGGTCTTTCTCTTTCCGATTAAAAATGTTGCGTATTTTGCACTTAAATTTTTTTCATGCCTTTTTGAAGAATGGAATTGGAATATTTCTCTTCGGAAAGCGCAAAAACATATCCTTCAGTCCACAGCTTGTTTACATACGACATTTCCCATTTCAAATAATAAGCTTTGTGAGAAATTTTTATTCCAAAGTATTTGCGTATTTAAATTCTTTATTGAAATAGTTGTAAAAATGTGTAAACACTGTCTGTATGTTCTGTGAGTATAATATTGATGTTACAGCAGTTAACAAAATCGGTATTGTTTTAATACTGAGTGATTGATTTGCTTAAACTGCAAAATAAGCTAAGTGTACTTAAAGAGTGAATATAAAACCGGTTCCTGATTGTTATATCGTCAGATGCTGATACGCCCGCTAAAGATAAATGTAATAAAATTAGTTTGTGATATCCTTGAAGCTGAACAAATGAATCCGTTACCCTTGGGAACTAGTTTTAATGGATACGGTTTCTCACATTTCGGCTCTTTTTTAACTTATTTTTGGAGCACGTTCTAGCATCCTAACTAATCTGTTAAATTATGTCATACACATAAGGTCTGTGGGATGCTTGTCTTTCATTGGGGAGTAATTTCTAAGGTCATATTCATAATGCAGGAGTGTGAGGAAAATGATGCAGTTTGGTTACGGCATACGAAAGCTATCTGCTTAAGGAGAGGGAAGCCTTCTTTGAGGACTTTGTGTGTGAAACTGGCTCGTACACATGTTACACGTGGTGAAAACCACGAAAACGGCCACGCAGCCGTCTCCATTCGCTGGGTTCGAATCCCGGACCGAACTACTAGTGTTAAGCGACTTGACCGTTCAACCGTTGGTGGACTTATGAGGAGTAAAGAAAAATCTTGCTTGTGTGTGATAAAGTTCTCATTGTCCATTTTCATTAATTTTTTATTGTAGACAAGCTGTTCATTTTTACTGCATGATTTCTTGGAAAGTAATAGTCAACTGAATAGCATTTTGTTAAGCAAATGATCATGTGTTTTAATTCTTCTGTACATATTACTTAGTTGCAACTGTCTGTGTTCTTAGAAATTAGCAGGATAGTGGTAAAGTCTTTGAACACTGGTAGTCGACCTGAGTTCAAATCCCGGCGAATGGACTGGCCATGTGGGCAATTTCGTGGTGTTCCCACATGTGTAACGTAGATACGAGCCAGTTTCCCATAAAAAGTTCGGCATGAAGGTATCCCCTCTTTTCAAGCAGATAGTCTTTGTGTGTTTTGCCATAATCAAACAAAACTAGCGGCCTAGCGGTAAAATCGCTGAACACTGGTCGTTCGATCCTAGGTTCGAATCTCGCGAACGCATCCCCCGAAATGGCTGCATGGCCATTTTCTTGGTTTTCCCTGTGTAATGTGTATACGAGCCAGTTTATACGAACCAGCCTTAGGAAGTCCTCCACGAAAGCATCCCTCCCCTTAGGCAGATACCGCTTGAGACTTTGCATCTTCCAGTAGATCACGGAATCTCTCATTTTTTAATTTGTAGCCTAAGGAAAATGTTTTCTATTAATTAATGAAACGTAAATTGCGCAAATTGCATTCCTCTCATCCGTAGTGATTTTCAGCATGAATTTTCTTTTAAGTTTAATTTGATCTGAATCTTCTTAATCTACTGTAAATATTTGTATGAATTTTTATGAAGATTCCACCAATGTTTAATCAATTAATATCTGTATTTAATTTTGTTTTACCTCAATAAATGGTACATAATTAAAATTATCCACAGGTAGTATGTATGAAGAAAATAACGAAATGAAATAAGTACATAAAACTTTGAATACCTAATCAAATATTGTATTCTCCCAACAGGTGACTTATCACCTTTGAACCATGATTAAAAACAAGGAAATTGATAACAGTACCGTACTAAACCACGTGAAAAGCAGCAGAACATAAAGAATAAATCATACATTTATCACATTTCCAGATTATAATATTAAATTACTGATGTGGTTTTCAAGAGAACCTATTATATCCGTTGATAGTCGTCGATGTACTTCAAACGCATTCAAAAAGTTCTGGCGATCCTGTTTTTCGTCTGTCAGTTAAAACAGCCCGGTTTCCCATTTCTTAATAGCTATCATTTTACTGTTATAATCAGATATAAGACACTGTCCTGATGTTTTTCAGCATGGCCAGAAATTTGTCCCCATTGTTGACATATTGTCATCACAATTTAATAAAGTGACGAGGTAACATCACGTGTTGTTCCTTTCATATTCTGTATTATTTGTTCAAAATGACCCTATAGAGATTCTGTCGTCTGAGGGGTGCCACCATAGCAGAATCAACAGATTTCGTCACATGATTTACTGTCATGTGCGTGTATTATGTGATTCATTTTAACCAAAGATAAATACAAGGTAGGTCACCTGTTGCGAGTATACCCAAGTACTAATATATTTTCCCTTAGAATCACATTATGAAAAACGACTCGAATTTAAATCAGTTTTGAGTTATTTTGAAAAGGAATCGTCGTGCAGCTTGGAAACCTTTAAAAAATTCTCGGATTTTCATAATTCGAGGTCGGCAGCTGTGAAATTACAAATATTGGGCTCGATGCACGGCATTACCAACGCAAATATTCCCGGGTCATTTTGTGACAGACTATCATTTTACTTATTTTACTTCCTTGTACGAAGTAAAAGAAGTATTGTAATCGCGAAAAATATCAGGTATCATATTTCGACGGAAATAATCCATTTTGACCGCTATCGAATGCAGTTAACGATGTTTTTGCGTAACATCTGTATGTAAGAACAGAATAAAGGACTCTTTTTCGCAAAACGGGTTGCAAAATGATTTAAAATGGTTTCAAAAGAGATTTTTTTCGTAACGTCTGTACGTTCGTATTTATATATCTCGCATAATTCAAAAACGAGTAGTCTCAGAACGTTGAAATTTTGTATATGTAAACGCTGTAACATGTGCACCTCCCTTTTCGGTTGCAATCGGCCGCACCAAAAGTATATAAATATAATATACATACCCACCCTGTTGCTCGGCTCGTTGAGCTCAATGTTTTATTCTTATATGCTTTTAAACTATGCATTTTTTGCTTTCAGAATGATTGAATTATGTTATTTGTATGTTCCGGTTAAGGTCTTTATGTCTTTAATTAATGTGCATGCAATAGTTGTAGAATTATTAATAAGCCATATTTTTTTTACATTTGAAACTTAGCATAACAGTGAATTAAGTCTGTTTCTGCACCTTCAGTGTCTTTTTGCCGAGTGGGAGCTAAAGTAAGCTTTCAGTTTTGTGCATTGAAAAATCTGCCTTCTTGCCTTCTGGCTGAATTCCTTATTTTTGCGTATAAACTCTAAGTTTAATTGTAAAAGTGGTTTTTACTATATTTGGTGTTTTATGTTTTTCTATATTTTTCAATTTTTAATGAAGATATTTTGAGGTTTTATGTGTTTTTGCCTTGTCGCGAAATGAGAATTGAACCAATTGAATAAGAAATATATCTCTAATGTAATTCGAGGAAAATAAGTTTAAATGAAATACAGCAAAAAATGCGTATAATTTAATAGTCCGTATAAGGAAGTCATGTAGTGTCCGAATCAGATTTTTTACTTTTCCTGCATGTTAGTTGTCATAAACGGTGTGCTGAAACCGTTATGAATTAATTGCCTTGCCCACTTTCCTCCGAATGCTTACTAAGTTCGTTTTGAAAATGTAATTTAAACTGACTTTTAAATGACTGGTTATGTTAGTATTTTCTGCTGTTCATTACAGTAAATTGTGTGAAAAAAAAATGGACTCTTAAATAGGATATGAGCTCAAAAAAATTTTTTTTTTTTTTTTTTTTTTTGTAGATTCACATTACTCTTTCCTTTCAGAAAAAAACAGCAGTGCTCCTCCTCGAAAAGTTACAATCAGGCCTAAGGTTTTTACTCCCGATGAGGGGTAATGAGCATTAACAGTTTCATTGACTTGGTACTTGCCTCTGTTTCACAATCAAACGAGTAATACTCAAATTATGACTGGACATCTTATTTATGTTGAGAGAAAAAAAGTTTCACTACAAGAGTGTCTAATTGCTTGACTCGAAACAACGATCGAAGTCAAGTCTAAAGAGAGACAGTGTATGCATTCTTCCTATTCTTCTAATTAGTAACGATAGTTGCTGTATTTTTAATTTTATGCTGCTTATCAGTAACGCGAGTAGTTGAAATTCAGAATACCGTGTCTTTTATCTTGCTTTCGCTGTCCTTGTAGGATATTTCTTTAAGGCTTCTTTACAACCTGGGTTAGAATATAGTCAACTCCCAACGCATACAATTAATTCCAAATCATGGTTAATCCGAGGGCAGTTTAAAAACACTGG
>KK113642.1:208335-231110 GCA_000611955.2 Stegodyphus mimosarum | reverse complement strand
AATGCATACATTTATGCAGATTTTTCATTTTTTAAAATTTAATGCAGAGCGATAACATTGGCAACAATTTGAAAAGTGATACGCCGTTTTTGTGTTTCCGACGCAAAACGAAAGTAATAGTCCTTCGGGACTAAATCCCTTTGGACTAAAAACGAATTAAAATGCCAGTCTCCTAAAACGGAAGCAGAGAAAACCGAATATTTTTAAAAATTAAATGGATATTGAGAGAGTTTATAAAACGTACGCGCCTACTAACTGCGCCATTTTTATACAATAAAAGAATTGAAAGACTTAAACAGAAAATCAACAATTTTCTGTTAAAAGCATGTTACATTAATGTACAAGTGTGCAAAAAACATATCAAGAAATTTTAGTCATAACGTTCGGCTAACAACAGGCTAAAAATGCCATACAAATCAAATGATATTTAAATAACTAGCAAACGATCGGACATGAGTTTTTTGAAACTCTATTACAAAAACTGGGGCACATAAAGTCATTAATGCGACTTAGTCCACGCAGAGTTGTAACACCTTTGTGATAATGCATATTGTAAAACATTCACTTTTGTAAAATGCGTGAACTGAAACCAAGTGTTTTAAGTTCTCAGACCTTGCTGACAAATAAATACTTCATTAACGGGTCACTGCCTTTTAATACAGTTACTGAACCGTCCACAGAACTTTCTTCCGTAACAAAATGTGTACACTAAAATGATGAGAAGCAAATGATGCATCATGCCCGAACTTAACAATATGCTTCAGGGATTCTGCTCATTGTTTCCATAAGCTAAATAATAATGGAAGGTTTTATTTTTCGGTGCCACACCTCATGTCATTAGCACTAGTGTATGACTAATCAATCTTAGTGAAACTTCTCTCCCAACAATTCATATTACTGAAAAATCTATCAGCTAAAGCCATCACTTTTAGTCACTTCATGATGAGGTACTATAAAATTCGTATGTTTAATTTAATTAAAAATAACGAATAGGTAAAATGAAAAAGCTTCTATCTACGGGAAAGTTTTACTAAATAAATTTAAAGTAATGCACGTATTCAATAAAATATACTACTCGAGAACATGTGTTGCCGAACATTAAGCATACCGATAACAAATTTTAATGATTCTTGCTCCCCCGCCCCCGTCTATCGATTAGTAACTCCAAACCAACAACAAAAGACAAGTTCTAACCAATGTAATACTCTCAATAAAGTTAAGTTCATGAACAAGCATATCGTGGGGTCGACGTTTATTATTAAAGACATTGCCAAATTAACTTGGCCTGTGTTGGCTCATGACATTAATTAGACTTAAGGTTAAAAAAACAGATGAAAAAGTGGTAATCGATTTTCTTCTGATTCTGTGGCAACTTTCTTATTATGGACGAATGAGCGGTCATTGAACAGCGGAATGACCAGCTTATTGAAGTGTTAGTAATTCTTTTCGGTTTCGCTTCACAGAGATTGAACGCTACTATATGACCTTTTCATGTTTTCCTGGATGTAACGTCAACATGAAGTGACAAATCATTCACGATGGTATTAGTCTCAAATGCTGAAAACCCCCACCTGCTTAGGCAAAAAAAGGGTAATCCACTAAATCAGTCTGGAGGTAACCTTGAAGAAATACAGTATGCTTCAGAAATTTGCTGTGGTGACCACCTCGGATAATAAAATTTTAAAGTATAAAATGCATGAGTATTGAGCACTGTCTACCTAAGGGGAAGAAGATAAAATCGTCAGAAAACGTGGCTAAAAAGGTTATTCTTGTAATTTTCAACTGATAGAGCATCCTACTTGCAGTTCATAATGTAAAAGCTGTAATAATTTGCAAGGAAGGGGGATGCGATAATTAGATTCTTGAGTAGAGTTTTTATATTTTAACGATTTCTTTCGTCTAAAATTTAAAACAATTATTTCTTACGCCATTTTATTATATTTAGATTCATGTTAAGTCGAGGTAATGCTCCTTTCATCCATGAGCATCTATACGTTTTCTTGAAGAAGTAGATCTGCTTGCGTTTCATTTTCATCAGTGTTACAATATTAATTTCTTTAAAGGAAAAGGAAAGTCTTAAAAATTACAAGCTCTAGTTTCAGATTTCTATCGTATAATCATCTTGAATTAGAGATCCTCCGTATGATCTTTTAAGGTAGTTCATTAAAAGAAATTAAATAAAAGTCAGTCTGTAAATTTGTGTTAGGCAGGGACGAGGAAAAATAAAGTAACTGAGCGTGTAGTGATTAAATGGTGACTGTGGAAATTTCTAAAATAAATGCTCAGGATCTACAACGACTAAAATGCAGTCATTATGATTCCAGCTACCATTTTAGCCGTGTAAGTCTTAATTAAAATTCAATGATATGCTACGTGGAATGAAATTGTGGATGTCTATATACCTTCCATACGAAAAATATTGTGGCCTCACCATTGGCTTTAGCAGCAAGACGCTTAAACACTAAGAGTTTGACCTGGGTTCAGATCCCAGCGAATGGGCTGTTGCATGGCATTTTTATAGTTAAATTTAACGTGAATACGAATCAGTTCATCATGGACATCCCTCTAATTAGGCAGATAGCTTTCTTGTACTTTGCTAAATAAACAAATGTGAAATACACTGTGTATCTACAAAATTTTAGGAGTAAGTTCGTAGAAAACTAAAACTGAAGAAAACAGAAGTTGTTACTTTCTTAGCCTTCATTATACATTCCTTTTAAGTCTATGCAGCACTTAGCAGTTCATACAGTTGCTTTATTCCTTCGTAGAACGCATTTTTAGAATACTGTGAGTCTGTGGTTGCGATTTTCTGGATCGTTTTAATTATGTTATAATAAACAGATTTGAGATAAGATTTCATTGTAGGGGAGAGAAAGTAGTCGATGGCACATTTTCGTGTAGCAGATATCAGTTACTGAGATTACACTGGTGTGCAAAGATTAAGGACGAGACGGTTTTTTCAATATAACTTTGTACAAAAGCTTTCTAAATCAACACATTTAATACCGTAAGATCACCAATACGTAAGGACATGAGTAATGTAAGCAACACTTACTAAAAGAGAAACCAGAGGGATAAAAAGAAGCTTTATTGAAAAAGTAGCATGGAGCGCAATGCGATTAAAGGCCGAAACATCCCTGTGATGGGTGTCCAGCAAGAAACATCCGGTCTTTAATAGGGGATATGATCTCCCCTGACTGCTAGGCAGGTTTCACATCATTTGTGCATGCTGGATATGTGGTTGTTAATGAGCTGTTGAGACACTGCTGCTCGTTCCTCTTGTAGCACCAATCGCAGTTTCGGAATCGTTACTGGCGATAAGTTACGTGCTGCCACGGGTCTCCCTAGTAAGTTCCGTACATGCTTGACGGGATTTAGATCCAGAGACCTTGCCGACCAATCCATGTGTTCAATATCTTCACTCTCCAACAGCTCTTCGACAGTAACTGTGCGATGAGGTGGAGCGTTGTCGTCCATGAAGAGGAACTGAGGACCCATAGCCCTTGTGAAAAGACGCATGTAAGGAAGAAGAACCTCGTTACAATAGCAGTCCCAGGTGACGAACCTCCTTGGGAGATATGAAGGTCGGTCCGGCTACCAAGCATTATGTCTGCTCGAACGAGAACTCCGCGACCTCCAAAACAGTCCCTTTTGATGATGTTGAAGGGGTTATTGCGTGTTCCCCGCTCTGTCCAGATGTGTATGTGTCTAGAATCGCAACTCAGACTAAATCTGCTCTCATCTGTAAAGAGTACTCGTCCCCATTCATTGTCTCTCCAATTCCGGTGTTCCCGGCACCACAGAGAACGCCTTCTCCGATGGGCAGGCGTTAGAGGTACACACCGTACAGGGCGTCGTGCAAACAGGCCACCACCGTGCAGTCTTCTGGCCACGGTAAAACGCGATATCGGTCGTCCAGTCGCCTGTGTCGTGTGTCTAGCGATTTCTCCCGCTGTCTGCCACCTGTTTCTTCTGGCCTGTAAGGCAATATACCGGTCATCTGCGGGTGTGCTTGCTCGTGGGCAACCACTACTAAACCCCCGGATAGCTGTTCCTGTAGTTTGAAATTGTCTCCAAAGTCGTGAAACGATGCTGTGAGCAATTCCGAACTCTGCAGCCACACTTGTCACACTGCGGCCTTCCTCCAACTTCTCAATATTTCGACCTCTGGTAAAAGCATCCAGACGTCGTCTAACAGATTGATTCTTCGCCATTTCTCGCTGAGGCAGCAACTCGGTGTGATTTTAACTGCTATACGGCGTGCAATCTGTTTGCCAGAAATACTGATCTTACACCGACAACATGCTTTATACTACTCAGACACCCCCCCATTACGTCTACCTGCATATCTGCGCATGTGCTACCGTACATCACCTTACTTAATCTCCTGATTGGTCTTTCTGTCCGCTCTGCCTCTTCGTTCAGCTGATATGCTAATTTTTCGACTTCGTCCTTAATTTTTGCACACCAGTGTATTCAGACCTAACGGGCATATTTTTGTGTAAAAATTTGTCCATGTAAAATATAGAGCTCACCATCTTCCCTTCATGAACAAAAAAATCGCCAGCATAGTGTTTACTCGAGATTTCTGAAATCGAATTTTTTATGACCGTGATGAACCGTCTCCAGCTAAGCAGATGATTGCTCTTATGTCTCAGGATCATAAGCAAAGCGCCAAGTTTAATTCCCAGTTGAAAGTTAATTTAAAAAATGAGGATTAAATGTCTGCTATGTGGATCAAATCATTGCTAGTCTTTACTCAGCTTTCGCACGACAGCAGATATTCAATGGATCAAATCATGAAATTAAACTCCGTAGAAAATTTTATCCTTAAAGATGACTATATTTTAGGAACGGCAAACAGAGGTTAGTTATAAATTGTTATCATTTGTCAGATCTACTAGAATTTATTTATTAAAAAAAAGTCTGAAACCTTTGTAGACGTACTACATATTTATTATGAAGTTGAACGACTGAAAATAAAATTCGACAAGAAATGCCGTACATTAGGTCGAACTTTTTCAGGATTGTTGCAGACTTCCATTTTTAAGAATGAATAACGTGTTGGATTTTCAATTTAAACAGGGCAGCTGTAATTACAGTAAAACAGCATGGTTAATAAATTTTGAAAATAAAAAGAATCCAATAATTTAAACACCGTTGATCGCTTGATTTTTTTTTTTTAAGCTGACTTTTGGTCATCCACTTAACCTGCAGCTGGAAATGAGAGTTTGCGTTGTAGACACTGAATTCTCTTCCTTCGGTTTGGGAATTTGTATCCTGTTATTGCAACCCACATGTTGATTATCATAAATAGGTTCACTTAACGAGGTTGTTACCCTCGCCTAGTGTAACTAAACACCTCGCATTTACCATCGCAACCGGTTGAATGGCCACATACTATTAAGAAAAGCGGGTACCTAAAAAATAGCTTTCTATTAATACTGAAATTATTCATTGTCAGCACTACTACAGTTTTTCATTCATTTATTTCACTGTAAATTTTTCACTTTTCTCAATTTAAAGATCGAAATGTCAAGAAAGCTTTTTTGTTTTAGTTAGTTTTGAGACTATATATTTGTGGTCATTACTAATTTTTTTAACTACTTGATACAGAAATTTCAGAAGTTCAGTTTAAAAATTCCGGATTAGTAGTTACACATAATGTACATATATGTGAGTGAGTATATCAAGTGTGTGTGTGTGTGTGTGTGTGTGTGAGTGAGTGAGTGAGTGAGTGTGTGTGTGAGTGAGTGAGTGAGTGTGAGTGAGTGAGTGAGTGTGTGAGTGAGTGAGTGAGTGTGTGTGTGTGAGTGAGAAATATGTATGCAAGTCTACAAGGTGGAATGTGAGTTTGATGGCTATGGCCTTTTATTTTCGCAGCCTGTTAAGTAATGCAAATAATTGTTTGGTCATTTTTAAACTTAGAAAGTCGATTGTGGAATCTCAACTTAGTCCGTATAATTATATTTAATAAAAGTTTATACTTGTGTCTAAAAAAAGGGAACGCTGAAAGTTAAACTTCCATACGAAATTGACCAAGATGTTTCATTTCAAAATTTTAGGTTTTTGCCGCCTACCTGGGCTTGCTTTCAGGACTCGGTAAAAAAAAATTAGAGTAATTTGAGGTTGATTTCTTTCCCTTTTAATGTGATTTAGTAATATTCTTAATTGATTTACTGGGGTATAACGTCTTGTAATTTATAATATATTTACGAACGATATGCTGAAATAATTTTGGCTCGGTAATTAATACATTTTTAATTGATAAAAATTCGTAATTAACATTCTCAGGCAGTTTTATTACTTTAGAATCATAATCTAATAATCCTACAAAAAACTTGATTAAACTCAAATATTTTTCATTTCTGCACGTGACGTGCCAGCTCGTAACAGTTACCAAAGTTAGTTGCCGAGTTCTCAAAGCTAATATTTTAAACCTACCACTTTTAGAACACGAATTTTCAAAGATTCTGTGAATAAGATCCTCTTTTTAAAATATATACATATGTATAATGTAAGATAAAAAAATATGTAAGTCGGCTTTATGATTTAATTTAGCAATAACCTCTTTATTCCTCATTTTTAATTTGGATATATCCTCTTTGTATTCAAAAATATTAACTTTTCTGGACTGCGTCATTTCTAGATCAGTGGATGTCACATGGTTTGCATAACCCTCATGACGGAGCTAATTCGGAACCTAAACTCAAAATTTCGAGAACCGAAACCTTTCTCTTCATAACAACCAAAACCTTCTCTCCGTGAGCCTCCATATTGGATAATGCTGTAACTTTGCCTTTATTTCTTTCAAGACGCTATTTCGCTCTGTTCACTTCCTATCGCAACAGTATCAAAAATGTAAATGTTCTTGAATGGGCTCGATTAGAGTGCCAAGTAAGTTGTGGCTGCAAATGTCAATTGAAGTAAAGTTGAATATTTAATCTTGCTGGCTGTCAAGTTTCCTCTTCAGTATGGATCTACGTTCTGCGCCATCAGTATTGTGTGTCCTTTTCATCGCAACATTACTATTATTATCAACATTATTATTTTCATCATACATGTATATAGGAATATTGGTCAATACTTTACATGACAGTCTGTATAACAGAGCTAGTCTCTGAGACAATGTATTAAAGTCAACTTTTTCTTTTCTTTAAATTGTTGTTTCATTTTTAATTATGATGTATAAATGCAAATATTTCAGTCTTCAATATGTGTACGACCCTGACTTCAATTTCAGAATTAAATATATTGGTCTGTCAGTTTTTGTCGTACACAGTAGTCGGAACTTTTTTTTTATAAATTCCGTAATGAGTATGAAGGTTTTACTAGATATAACTATTGGACAGAACAACGTTTAAAAAATTAAATTTTTTAATGTTTTCAAAAGCGAATTTTTTAAGCTTAAAAATAGGGTAACATGAATATTTTCGTAATTTTAAAACACTTCTGTGACTGAAAGTATATGTCTGCAATTGAGAGTTGTGAAAATATAGGCTGCCTAATTACTGTTATGGATATGGTGTATCCTCTTGGAATAGTCTCAGTTTCTGTTATATAGTACGACTCATCTTCGAAACTGACCATTAGTCATGGAGTTAAAGCTACTTAATACTGATAATTTCTTTTCGGTTGAGACTATTCCCAGCCGCTGAGTAATGCCAAGGGAATACGTGTGTATGTTCTCATGGCGGAACCAACGAAGTGCAAAGGATTGGAAGTCTTATCTTTATTTCAAATGAAAGGCTTTATGCGTTACTGAGATAAATGATGCTGTTTATTTTTCTGCTGAATTTAAGTGGTTTAATTTTTAAAATATAAAATAGCCTCATTACCCTAAACTGTACTGTTTGCGATAAGTCCTAAATCATTCTCTCGCTGGGAGTGAGAATATCTTTTTACGAGTAATGAAATGTAGTTGGTGAAATTATAATAGTCATTTCATCTTCTATAGTTGTCAGCTCCCGATTAACCAGTGGCGAATTAGTTGGCCCTGCGAAATGATAGAAAAATTAACTATCAGAAATTATTAACGCAAAACGACATGAAAGCCCTGCAAGATAAGGTCATGTAGCGTTAAAAATGAAAAAATAAATAAATAAAAATAAAATAAAAAATCTGAAAGCTTACAGGTTTTCCATTATGCCTAACGTTTTGTGTGTTACCTTCATTTATTAAATATCACGTTCTTCGCACTTAAACCATAAAATTCAGTTCAACAGCAATATCGCAAAATAATTTCAAAATGAGCATATCTTTGGAATTTCTGGTACAATCTCAAGCGCTGGAGATATTTTTTTTTTTTTCCACCCGTATAGTTTTGCAATTGCGCTCTTTGAAATCATTGAGTTTGTTAATCTAAAATTCGTTAAAATTTTACAAAATATGAAGTAAATAATAAAAGAAATTCTAAATTCCAAATTTGGGCTTCCACATGCCCATATTCGGGTGGAAACATAAGTTATGCAAAATTGCAGGGCCCTAGGTACCGTTGTTTCATCACAATGCCGAGAAACATAGATACATTTATGCAGATTCTTCATTATTTAATTTCTTTAAATATAACACAGGGCTGTAATATGTGGTGGCAACACTTTGAAAAGTGAACCGACATTTATAGTCAGTTAACCAACGCAAAATGCCAAAATGAAATTAATAGTCCTTTAGAGCAAATTGCCCCTTTGGAGTAAAAAAATTGTTACCGACTTGGATTCTTCATTTTTAATAATGTTTGTTTTTCCACCGTGGCTTTTTAATTTTGAATGCTGATTTAATTTACTTAACCAAATAATTTGTCCCACAAATAAAACTGCTTGAAAATACAGGTAAATTGTTAATAGCACCGTATTACATGGAATTTAAACCGCAGTAGAATTTTAAAAGTAGAAAATTGTAAAAAATAATAAAAATAGCCGCATTCGAATTTGAGCCCAGTAGGATTGGAAAATTGAAAAAATAACAAAGCATAAAAATTATTTTAAAACAAGTGTTGAGGAAGGAAAATTATGGGTACTAATATAAATATAATAAGCTGCTCGATTTTATTGAGAATTGGAATTCTCATCTTCAGTGCCGTTTAAATCATTTGTAATACAATATTTAAAAAATTTTTTGATAATTTCTTCGTGGCTATCTTTCCAAGATCATATGAGTTCGGCGGAAATAAAGTCTTCGCTTTGAATTTAAACCGCATTCTAATTCTATGTTCTAAAAAGGTGTGGCTTAAATTCGAAATAATGCTTTATTTTTCTGTTAATTGTAATATATCTCCGTATGTTGCGTTAGTTCAATTACTGTCGGATTAACCGTGATTTTGAGTTGACTACTGATGTCGTCGTTGCTATTATATCTGTAAATCGAGAGGTGACGGCGTATTTAACATTAGAATTTTTAGATCCATTCCGAATTTCTTTTTGAACATCGCTCTTTAGGCATAGAGAATTTGATCTAATAAATGATGTAAACTAAAAATTAGTTTCATTCGATTAATCTTATTGTAAAATTTTCGAGTGTTCTTCCCAAGAATTTCAGTTCTGTTTATCGTGTACCCATTGGTAAAAAAAAGTACATAATTGAGTAACGGGCATTGAGTAAAAGCTATTAAGCGTAATGTAATGAATTTTCCTTCGTTTCTTTGTGCGGTTATTCTGGGTTGAAATAATTCGGGCTGTTTCACTTTTCATCTCCTATTATTGACTTTCATCTGTTCCAGAAAGTTTTCAGCGTATGAAAAGAACCGTTCCGAAACGAGAGCAGAATTTATGCTGCGGATTCAAGGGCAAGTTTGGTGTCATCATCATGCTGTTTTAGGCAATCTCTTTGCAATATTTGCTTCACTAACATGTGTGAATAATGCAATGATTTGCCGAACTTCTCATACGACCGGGAGACTTCCGATTCCCCCCCCCCAAATCACATCTCCTTGCAAATCTCCGAATATTCTGTTTTTAGTATATTTTAATTTAGATCATCTCATTAAATGTAAACCGAAAAGAAATGTTGACGACTAGAGGTGTCAAAACAACGCTCGGTGGCAAGTTCGCAAAGCTTAGTGCAACGAACAACGTAGTCGTAAGATAAGGAAACTTGGTATAATAGGCAACTTCCATTTTTAATTCCCCAAATCATTTTCAAAGTAATTTTTCTGATTAGTTTTAGATTCGATCTGGACTATTTTAATAAATTACTGGGATTAGTAGAGTATTCTGTGAACTTTTAACTAATATGTAAATATTTGCATTTAAATTTGTGAGTGATGCATTTATAATTTTATTCCCATATGAATTCTTAATTTTATATTTATTGTGTTGAAAAAATATTTTTACAATTAATATTTTATCTTCTTTTCTCGGGGGCCCACTAACGGCCGATCAGTAAGATTGCTGAACTTTTCGATTTGGGTTCAAATCCGATGCATCGTGCTTCAAATTACAGTGATCGGCCTGGTTGCATGGGAATATTTGTGGCTTTCTGTGTGTGTATTGGAAATAATAGCGAGTTTCCTTTAAAAGTCCTCCACGAAGACATCCATAGATAGTCTCGCGTCCTTTTCTATAATCCAAATAATCCTAACCCTTCTTTCTTCTTCAAGTTTTCGTCAGAATAAAATATATAACAAATAAATGAGTAAATTGCAAAACGGAATGAATTAACCCAAAAGCATACTTTTGAATTTGATTATTTTTTTCTCTGAGTGTTAAATATATTTTACATTTAAAATCGTGTTATAATTAGTTTGGGAACCCGAAACTGACTTCAAATTAGATTTGACAGTTTTGGGATCCTTTTGAAGTTAGCTCGAAAACCTCCCGGTTTTTCGCATCTTGAAATTGGCATCTATGGTAATCTTATTTTTTGGCCGGCTGAAAATCGAACTGGATAACTGGATATAGAGTTTTAAGAATTGCTTGTCTTTAGTATATGCAATAAGAATATTAAAAATGGCATAAAATGTTAATTTAACAATTATATACCACTTAAAAGATTATTAGATGTACTATATAATTTTTATGTGAGTGTTTCTAACAAAAATATACAGAAAAGGATTTAGCAATTTCTCCCGGCCGTCCTTGCCTCAAAAAGAAAATGGAATAACTGACAACAAATTTTCGATTGAATTCACCAGAGATTTTCACGTATTGCACAAAGATGAAAAAGTATTAGGGCTTTGAATATTATGATGCATGTGTTAGATTCCGAGTATAGATTTTAATTCGCAGAAATGTCTGAATATTTTTATTACCTCATGTATAATTTAGTAATTCTGAAAGAGGATTTTATTCTGTAAAGTATTAAGTTCTTTAAGGACTGCTCATCAGAAGCAGAAATCAACCCTCAGAAGCAGAAATCAACCCGTCGATAATAACAAACTCCTGTTGGTATAAATCCGGGGTTTGTGAATATTTTTCATCTATCGTGGAAAAAATTATTAAACAATGATAATACCTTAATTTTTGTTCTTTGCAATTAAAGCTCCCTGCAGTTCTGTTTCTGTAAAGTTTCGCCGAGGAAAAACGTAAGTGCAGTGCGAATGGATTTCTCAACTTTCGAACTTAAATTTGGAATTTGAAGTTTTGCGACTCCCCCCCTCCCCAAAAAAAATCCTAAATGAAAGTCATTAGTCATTTAACTGTACGCCTGAGAACACTGGAGGGGCTGCGAAAATATTAATAAAACATTTCTTGAGCATAGAAAAGCTTAAGAACCACCACTATAAGATGTTCTCCATTGTTTTTTTATATGCAACAAGTAATTAACTATAGGTAATTTGCCATGATAAACTCCTCTCACATTCGATGATGACGAGACAAAATTGGAGAAAAATATTCTGAATGACTTTTGAATTCTCTGCTTATAGCCTTTAGGTCAGTTTGCAAGTTCTGCTCAGTTTGTTAGCTAATGAGGTCGCTGGTGCATGGTAATGGACTTGACCTTTTTCGAGTCAGCGGGCATTACTGAAACTTGATGGCTCATGGAAATACAAAAACGGATCTTGTTTTCTGAAATTTCTTAAGTTGTCATTAGTTGTAAACATGTTTCCAAACTGAAATTTGGAAATTATTTAATAAGAATGTGCTATTATTATTACTAATATATTACTAAGAATGCAGTATGTAACTGTCATTCAGTATTATACAGTGATTGAACTGAAATTTACATTATAGCTTTGAAGCCTAAGCCGAATGCATAGTGCCTTTTCCTCCCTTTCTGTATTCAGTGTGCTGGGTAAGATTCTGACCTCAACATCAATCTTGTGGAGTCGCTTCGGCCGTGGCATCTTTGGGATAGTTGTAATCGTGTCTGGGAATTATTCATGAAATTTGACTGAAACGGTTCCTCAGAAGGTTCATGGACATCCTGCCCTAAGCATTGATTTAATGAGAAACGCTATGATCTTTGCTTTCTTATCCTTTTAAAGAACGGTATTTGAAGTCTTTGCAGAATGAAGTGTGTTTTTGAAGTGAAGCAAATTATTGTTTTATATAAAGTTATTGTAGAGAAGAAAAAGGTTGTGTAATGTCTCGCTAAGAACGCACATGTGTCGCAAGATGCAAATGCGTTTTTGTTTTCACTTTCAGAGTGACAGAACATACATTTACATCACTTAAGTAAACACTTAAGCATCTGCATTATGGTACTAAAGTAAACGCTTAAGTTACAAATTTGCATTTACAATAATTTATTGGCTTACGTATTTTATCCATTTGGGATTTAAAATTCTTAGATATTTTAAGCATATGCGATTTTATTATCATTTATTTGTGATTTTATCAAAATTAGTGTCATATGAAAACATAAAAAAGGAAAAAAAATTGTAATGTCCTCATAGAAAACATATTTGTTTGCAGTATGAGATCGCGTTGTTTAGGAAGGCAGATCATATGCATTACGTCACTAAAGCATCATAGTCATATGCATTGCGTCTCACATTTTACTTATATATTTGCATCTGGAATAATTTATTGGCCTTTATAGTTAAAAGAACGGCCGAGCGATAGAATCGCTGAACACTGATAGTTTTGGTCTTGGGTTCGAATTCTGGCGAACAGCTGGCTGCATAGTCGTTTTCGTGGTGTTCATATGTAATGCCATTAGTCTTGATCTTAACTTTCCATTACATAAGAACAATAGAAATGAAAGATAATAGTACATTGCATTCATCAATATGCTCCTTATCCGTGGACTGTCCATAGTTATAAAGAGTAAAGACATGAGTCCTTGAGTCGAATTTTAAAAAGATGGACACATTCAGACATTCGTGCGCAGTCAAAAGATGAAATAACGCCACGACTGCATGTCGAGGAAAATCTGGAATAACTGGCTTTGAACTAGTGAGAGACTCCCAAGCTTTAGCTTCATTTGATAGGTAGAAGGCAAACCTCCTCTTAAATTCTAATTTAATTATGAGTTTTGCAGAATTAAAAGTCATGTTTGGGGAAAGTCATTCCTTTCTTAACCAGGAAATTGGCTCATTTATTTCCCTGGATGCCACGGAGAGCAGGAATCCACTGCAAGACAGTTGAGTCCACCAGAATGTCGAGAATCATCCTGCATTGGAAGCACAAAATTTATTATTGGAGGTAGCCCTCAAATCAGCTTTATTCTCGGGCAAAATAACAGCACGATGGAAATTACTTTTCAGAGCGCTTAATTGATTCAGAGCAATAAAAATAGCCTCAACTTCATCATTAAAACTGGTAGTATCGCTTCCCACTGGCCTTATAGAAAGCAAAAATGGTTATAATAGATTTCTGCATTAGCTCCAGTACCTCGCTCAATCATGGATCCATCCGTGTAAACTTGAGTCCAGAGGTTACTGGGATAGCTTAGTTTCATAAGCAGTGGCTCTGATCTGGGCAGTGGGCATTTCACTCTTATAAATTTTATCGTAAAGTTCAAGGTATACACCTAAGTCACCATTATCAAGAGGACACAAAGGTACAGTCAAACAAGGGTTGGGTCTTCTGCTAATTGATAACCAATTTGATTGAAACCCACTTGTCTTTAAATTTCTATCATTGTTAAGATTGTAATTCCTCCAACATTTATTATTTGGGAGCCTGAAAAGTTTTTGAAACAAAATTACAGCATTGTCACGGATGTTGCATGACTGAAGAAATATTGGTTAACGTTTCCATAGTCGCTATGGGTATGGGAATAGATTAAATTGCACCTGTTATTAGGCGAAGATACTGTTTTTGTGATAATGCCAAAACGTTGACTGTACTGATGGAAACAGTCACCAAAACTTCATTGTAGTAATAAAATAATGGTTGAATGTATATTTTATATGTATTTATTAAGGTTTCTTTGTTACACCCCCATCGGCAGCCCGCCAACCGTTTCAAAATTGGAAGTCTCCTTTCAGTTTTTTTCCTTTATATAAGATCTATGTTCATTCCAATTCAGACGTGAATCAAGTTTGCATCCCAAATAGGTGACGTTATTAGAGATATTACCTCACCACGATAAAGATATTTATTTGAATTTTAACATTACGATTTGTAATAATGTACCATACATAAATGAGCATTCGCAGTGACCTAACATATGTTGGATTCACTACAGACCATATCGATCATAGTGTACAAGCATGCTTTTTAATATGAGGGACATTTCCTTCATGTATGCGCCTAAAAGTTAATTGAAGGATAACAGAGGGACATGTCATAGAATAGATATCCTTTCTGCCGCCATATGATAGACATGGCAGCTCAAAAACTCTTATTATTTGACCATATGGGTTATGTGTGGGTGTTGACACTGTGTAGGTATCGATTTTGTGCAAGTGTAGTAAAAATCGGGGACAGGAGTAGGTTTTTCGGGCACTTGCTGTTAACTATGTTTATATGCAGTGGCAGTGTCGACTGAGTGCCAGTGCCGATTCTGTGTCTGACGACCTTGTACAGGGGCTAAATATTCGTTAAACCTTTGGATCATTATTCCATCTTTATCAGAATTTCCTTTTTTAGTCGTACCGATTCTGCATCGTATCTGATAAATAGAAGCCATTGGCAGTTTTCTTGACTTGTAGGTTTTCTCATGTCTGAAAGCTATTTCTTTTTAGTAGTATACTATCTGTTGATCATCTAAAATTAGGTGATCCGACTGCAGCCGGTTATTGTATGCGACTTACGTAACTTGTGTTCTGAATCGGTAGTTCCGTACATTGCTAAATGACTCTCCTGTTTTAATAAATTATATATGATTGTTAATCGCTGTCTTACATTGTCACAGAAAGCCGGATGGCCGTTCGCAGAAAATTCTCCGAAGGCGGGGAACAGCATTGGAAACCGTATATTTACATCAGTAAATTTCTATTTAATTATTTAATTCGGGGTTCCATTACTAGATTATAGAATAGAGTATTGCATTAATTTAAGATGAGAGACATGTGTTCTGCCCATACCAATATAAAAACAGATTTTATACCTAATTCCGGGAAGGGAAATGTTTTATTTGATTTACACAGCCCATGGAAATGGTAGAATAAAGTTGAAAATTTTAATCACTCGACCCCTGGTGAACGAACACGTTCATAATGTGTCATGACATAAAATAACGTACTATGTAATAACACTTAATAATTATTTTATCCATAAAAGTAATTAATTTAATCGCACGTAATCCGGAATATATAAATTTTGTGCAGTAAAAAAAAAGAGGGGAACAACTGATTTTTTATGTTATTTTTAACTTGGTGACATTATTCATGTTTTCTTGTGTATGGTGTTCTGTAATGGTATTTATAAGTGTGTCTCTTTATTTTTTAAAATGTGCATTTTCACGTTACTTATTGTGTGTCCCTTTTATTGTGAATTTTGATTTAATGTACTTGTTCTTCAGGTTAAAAACTGCTTGAAAATTCAACTTGCAGTGTATTTTTTTGTTGTAATATGGATTTCTGGTCTTATCTGTGTTTAATTGCTCTTGGGTTATCCGTGATTATGATGTTGTTATCCGGATATGAGAGTGAACGGATCACTAGTTGCAGGCTCCTAGGCTGTTGCCTTATCCTGGATAAGACAACGGGAAAAAATTAATCATATCTTTTAATGGCTAAAGAAACGGAATAGTCAAGAGGAAACTCCTCTTGAGCAGATTAGCGAATTCTTTTAGTTTAGAGTGGAGTCTAAATACAGGTCCATGATTAGACGGTGGAACTTTTCTTCAAAGACGATAGCAATTACGAGATGATGAGAAAAGCAAGCAGCGTTGTAGCAGCGTTGTGTTCTCAATGCAGTTTCGGGAGAGAGACTAAACGACGAAGCGTGCAGATTGGGTTATTGGTAGGCGTGGTATTCGATAAGGTGAAAATAGGAGCTTAGCAGTTGGCTGGAGGTAAGAATAGTGATAAAAATAATGCAGGCGTGAGTTTAGAGACTCTTTCCAGAAAACTTTACAACTTTGAACGCTATAGCAGAATAAGTGGGGGAAAAGGGGAGTACAGTTAAAGTAAGGAAGCGTTAAATCAAAGGCTGGAAAGTGAACTAAAAGTTAAACATAGAAGTTCTGAGATTTTAATATTTAATCAGAACATTCAGATTCTTTCATGACGTCAAGTAGATTCTACAGAGTCCTCACAACATCTGAGTTTAGTCATTTGAATGTTTTAGATCATGTAAATTAATTTCTTTTTTCCTATGATGTTATTAATCTCTTTTACGCAACTAATTAGTTCCATGAATTCGGATAAGTTTGTTTTATTATTGCTAGAAGTGTTTGGAGGTTTTTCCTTTCTAATTTCAGTTTCAGTAGAACCGTTGTTGGCTTCTTGTACGAGAATGATTTGATTTTCGTCAGCAAGTCGTCTGGTTTTTAAGGGCTTGGGGAATAACAGACTTGGTTTCAGAAATTTATTATTGTTTGATTTATTTTTAGGAAATTTAGAACATAAGATTGGCAGTTGCATTTAGGGTTTTCTGATTTCTTCTTATGGGAGAAGTCTATTGTTTGGTGTGATAAAGAGCATATTTTACGCAGCAGGGTTGGAAATAACAATATTCAGTCGACTAATTCCTTCTGTGGCACTGTTACCATGTTTTTCTACACTGATTGAGAATAACAAAAGATCTTTGACTTAGTAGCTTTCTTAAAATTTTCTTTTTGGTATAACTAAATCATGAACATGGCAAGAGGTGCTTTCCTCCCCCCCCCACCCTCGTTTCAGAGGTGAAACTTTAGTGCTGGTAAACTCTGTTGATCAGAACTAATTTAATGGTGATGGAAGGAAGTTCTCTTCTGCCAACTTTAATTGGTTTATTCTGCTATGTTTTAAAAACAAGAGTCCTCAATATTGTTGTGGCGAAAGAATTCTAATAAGATATTGCAGTCATTTGTAGTATTTAAGGCAGAATTTTAAGGGTTTCACCAATAACTTTTCCTAGGAATTTAGTTGCTGAAATTGGAGTTAATGCCTTATACATTTACTATTTACTGTCTAAATTTTTCAACTGTGTTTACTGTGAGAATGTTAGTATTATTTTCGTTAATTTTATAATGTTTGCTGATTTTCGTAGCTGGTAGAATTCCATCTTGTTCCGAGTTATTGGGGAGTTCCTTATCAGTTTTGCTCTTTAGCAGTCCTGCTATTAGAGGTTTTTAGGGACATCAGTTAAAATAGGGGTTGAGCCTGCGTTACTGACAAAACTTAACATCCCCCTCAGGTGTTGAGCTTCTTTTTTTTAGAAGAGAAATCTTTTCCTTTATAGCATTGATGGTCGCAGTATCTGGAAGCAGATGATCAGTTTTTAGACATGACTTGTAACACTATCTTTAGGTTATCGTAGGTGTTGTCTATTTTTTTGTAGAGCCGTGAAGTTTTTGAAGCAGGAGAGGTGAAAAATGTACAGTGTACTCACCGGGATTTGAAACCTGAACCTCTCGAATACGGTCGAGTATGCTTTCAGTTACAACACGAAGGCATTCGGAAAGGAGGGAGAAAAAAAATTATATTACTCCTCCTTTTAAAGGGCGACTGGTCATTAGGGGACCCAATCGCCAAATCCTGGTGGTGACGAATTATCGTCCATCACCTTTTAGTTCGTGCGCCATTTGTAGTCATTAGGTTTTTTGAAGCAGAAGACGTGAAAAGTGTGTAATCTCCTCGCCGGGACTCGAACCCGAGACCTCTCGAATACGCATCGAGTATGCTTCTAATTTCACCACGAAGGTATGCGGAAAGGAGGGGTAAAATACCGTATATCTTAATACGCTTAGGTAAAATTAAACGTTCTTCCGAATCCTGTCCATAACCGAGTCCTCATTAACCATTATTACCCTGGTAAATTGGGATGGAGTATGTTTATTATTTTTTAAACTGTGTTGTTTTGCTTTGAATCTAGAAAGTGAGTTAGACTCCTTTCACGATTGCGAGTTGTGTGGTCCTGTATATGTGGGTCCGGTCTGCTGTTACAAACAGTAAATGCATATGGTTAAAGATTGCGTATTTGCAACATGTCATTCACTACTATTGCTCAATGAAATAAATCCTGGGGCAGAAATATCCACATGACAGTGAAACAAGACGCTATGTTATTTAGTAATTGAACCTTACTGGTGATGATGTGATATTCTGCCTCCGCATGACGCATTGAAAGCAGGTGTAGATTTAATATCATTTAGCTGTGTTAAAAGTAAGTGCATTAAGTATCTAAACACAACTTGTAAAGCTCTGAAGGAGGGCCAACTCCTGCTTATGCACTGATTATATGTAGTGATAGTTTGGGCTGTACTAATTTTATTTTCCCCCCTAGTTAAGAATTTAATAATGTGGATTTATATTATTACTGGAATTATAAACGTGGGTTATTTAAAAATAAGAATGAAATTTATTTTTAATTATTTTTTTATATATCAGTTGTACAGAATGAATAAAAATTATAGTTACGATGAGAAGAAATGTTAGATTTTTGTCTAAACTAGTTCACTAATTAATTCAAAATGTCATTTTGAGTGTAAAAATTATCACTTAGTCTTTCTTTTTGTGATCATTTCATAATGAGAAAGGTGGATTCGTTCATATATATGTGCTTCCAAGCATGGAACGACGATAGCTGTAAATATTTGCTAACATAGATGAAAAAAATATGGGAACATATTCATGTCTGTTTTCACTGAATAAAAGACAAAGGGGAACGAGTAAAGATAAACAATCGTAGAACATTGAAACAAGGGAAGTTGTGAAATTATACAAGGTCTCGGAGAATAAATGGTAGGATTTCATGAGATCTTTGTGAAATATATATTATGTGAAATAAAACTGAAAATTTTGTTTAATTTATTCACTCGGACAAATTATGTGGGTTTATTTTTATTGTATACGTGAGGCACCAGTGAACGATAGCACTACAAATCTTTTTTGTTCCCTCAAAGCGAGAAAATGGAAGATTCTGAACTTAGTTCTGTTTTCAGCAAGATTGTTGCTCCATTGCACTTTACGCATCCATATGCAAAACCAATTGAATCGTCGATTCTAGGCCGGTGAGCTGGCAAAAAGGGCTTATCCCTCGGGCTGCAAAAAATCCTGATCGTACTGCCTTATCCCACATACCACTAAACTTCGTCTTCTAGAACTTTGTCAAAAATGAGGTGTAAACTGTAAGAACTGATAATCTTGACCACCTCAGAAAGATTCCAGCAAGCAACTTCTTTACCAGGCTGTGGACCGAAATTGAATAATGCTGTGACATCTGTTGTGCTGTTCATGGTGCACATATTTAAACTTATTAATTTCGTTATTTTTTGTAAACTTTGTTTAATAAGTGAAAGCTTTTCAAATCCATTTCGTTATAACGCATACTTCTCAGATAACTCTTGAATTTCGCAGTTCATTCTTGGAGATCTCTATATAGGTTGAGCAAACTTAAGTTCGAACATACTGCCATCTTAACTTTGAGTGATATTCGCCATATTATCCCACAGAATATGAACGTACATAGACGAAATATTGAAACTTTTTTAGAAAATCTGAGAATGTATATTAATACTGTGAATATTTTAATAAAAATCTTGTCTTATTGGCGTACTGTACATCGTTTCTTTCAGAAACTACTAAGAGTTCGTTTTCTAAATCGGCATATTATATCATGCCACTGATAACTTCAGAGTGCTAAAATTCGTAAAGTCAGCTTGAAAATTCATGGTTATTTTCGTTTGCTTTGCTCCCTTACTGCGAAATAAAATATATTTTCAGTATAAAGTTCTTCCTTTCCCAATGCTGGACATTTTGCTACTTAACCGTTCCTTGGGATTGGTCGTTTAGCCGTCTTATCCCAGAGACCGTTACCCAGAATGCAGCAAAGGGTGCGACCAAATTACTTCCAGAGCGGAAGCTCCATCAGTTTTGATGGAGAACATGTGGGAGATGTATCCAAAGGTCTCTCGTCCCTGTTCTGCCATTAAAATTTCTCGGGAGCGTTTTTGCCTTGATAATATTTTAAGTATCCCCATATCGAAAGACGCTGTACACTTTCAAGCATCCATGCCTTCTCCGGCCTGAAGACTATGGCAGTCGGCTTTTCTAACAGAATTCCAACATCGGGGCTTAGAAATATATAAAGTAGGAGGTTTTGATTTAAAATCTTAACTTCCTATATGTTCCTTGTAGGTTTAGAAAAAAAGTTGTTAGAAAATAATCATTTGGCTTTAACGTGTTAAAAGCAGACAGCTAAATACATTTACCTGTAGAATTGGCGGAAATGTTCAGGAGCGAATTTAGTCTCTTAGCTCACTTTTCATATATATACTACAAAATCTGAAAATGTTCCGCCCAAATTTCAGGACCAATTACTAAAAGGGAAATTCTTTGTTTTGACGTTTTAATGGTTTCCTGGGTGATAAAACAGCTCAAGTTATTGTATTTATAGTTAACCCGTGAAAATATTAAGCCGGAAATTTGTTAATAAATCGAAATGAATGTTTTATCGCTCACTGGAATTTTGTGCTGTACATGATTCATATTAAAAGGTTGATTACATTTATACAGAATTGTTTCACTCAGTGGTGAAACTGTTCTTGTAGAATTGTGTATTCTGTTTTGAGAGACATATGTTTAGGACTATGTTATTAAAATTCCTTACCCGGCCTTTAGTTTCGCAGCCGTTGGTCATGGACATACACTTCGAATTACAAAAGAGTTTTAAATAACGCTAAGATTCATATTTTCGCATTTTTAAGTAAAGAAAAGATACTTTGTTTAAATTTTGTTCTCAGTATAAAAAATAAAATATGTAATCTGAAAGGGTTTAGATTTTAATGGTTGCCCCCAAAAGGGCATTTTTAAAGTTTAATGTGGTTTTTCAATAGAGATGGTGCGGGTTGAATAGCAAGTACTAAATCTATTCCTTTTAATTAGCTTAGTACGGACGGGCACGGGGTTTCACTAAGAAGGGCCAAATTTCTGAAAACTGCCATGAGAATGAGGTATTTCCTTGAGTGTAATGCCCAAATACCCCTGCTACTTTATGCCTGGACTTAGCGTATTTTTAATGTATTACTTTAATTTCTTAGACATATTTCAAGTGTATATATTTCCTTGCATGCATCACAAAAAATATTCTAGCCGCCGGTCAGAGGACATAACAAACATTAATCTGAAAGATTTAATGTTACATTTTGCAGAATGGCAACAGACTGGAATAAAAAGTGAAACCATGGAGATTAGTGATTTCCAAACCGTCGATCGCGAGCTAATAGTAGCTCGCGGGAATATTTTTGGTCAACGCGTTAGCACTGCGATTGACTAACCTTGATTCCTCCACTGAGCTAACGCTGACGACACGTGCTTGTTTCTCCCTCACAACCGCCATTGGTAGCATAATCTTCATAGTTGCTTGCATATGTGAGGTTGTGCACGTCATGTTTTGAGTGTGTCTATTAGACATTTGCTGACTTGGATAGTTTGATTTTCGTATTGGTACCAAGCTAGGTCTGTTCTAACGATGACGCGTTCGAGCAAAAAACAGAAAACTATCACTTTCATTTGGAATGCGAAACCGATTACTGCTTTACCCAGGTAAAGGACAAATATGTGTGTTTATTGTATAGTGCAAGTGTATCAGTTCGTAAGAAAGTAGTGAATTCAACAAACACTTTTAAGATTTCAAAAGGATTTCATTTGTTTAGAGATAAAAAAAAGATTAATGCTGAAGAACTCTCTGTTTGTGTTATGGAGCATTTTCAAGAAGATAATGATGCAGTGGAATTAGAACTGATTGATTTTAAAGATGTTATATCTGTAAAATCGCTTTCTTCAAGCTCTGAAAATATTTGGCCTCTTGTTCCTAAATAAATTACCCAATTTTGGTCCAGGTTTGTCTCAAAGTGATTTACTCTTCCAACACTAAAAACTTGATGACAAAAAAGAGTTCCATCCTTCTCATTTAAGTTAACTCTGATAAAAAAAAATCTGTCATTACATGTGTTATTTATTAACACTTCAGTTTCTTTCTTATGTTCAGTTCAATTTCAGTTTCTTTTTGTTATATACAGTTTAATTCTTTTGGTTGTTAGCTCGCAATAGGATTTAAAAATGGTACAGTAGATCAGAAGCTTCATAACTTTGGTGACCACTGGTCTATTATAGCTTCCATGAGTGAAATAATGCAGAATAGTGTTCCGAGACTAAAACTGTTTTGGACTAAAAATTATGTTAGAAAAGTGAAAAAGTATATATCGTAATTCTATAAAAATATTTAATGTTCTTGATTAGATATATCGTGAATTAAATGAGTTTTCATTTAACTGAATCAGATTCAAAAGTTAAAAAAAAA
>KK113642.1:186394-208286 GCA_000611955.2 Stegodyphus mimosarum | reverse complement strand
AAAAAAAAAAAAAAAAAAACTGTTCTTAAGAATTGCATCTATTGCTTTTAAATAGCTTAGTTTGTTCCTCAATAATAGACAGATTAAATTTTAAAGATAAATATCTTACATTTTGCCAAATGCCAACAGACTGTAATGAAAAGTGAAACAACGCAAAATCGCGTTTTAAGACTTAGCCTTTCGTGCAAAAAGTTTGATTCCTATACGACGAAAATACACCGAGGTATTTGATATTAAATTCTGGTGTCAGATTTAGGGACCATACAGAAATTGAAGGACGAAATGATTGCATGTGTAAACGAATGTTTAACTAAAGGTAAAGTATCAACTTGGCAAAAGGTTTCAGTTGTTATTAAGCGATGAGTTTTTCTGCAGATTATTATGAAAATTATTGATCAATATATTTTTTTTTCAAAATGGAGTTCTTAGTCACAGAATGTTAGAGGTGCAAAAATTGTGAATTCTAAAACACACTGGCACGCAGCTAACTCTTGCAGTTTAAGGAATTTTTTTACGATTTAATTAGATTTTGATTCATATGTTGTATTAATAATATATTATTAGACTTTGAGAGCCTATAAATGACCTGTGCGAAAATTCTTCCGGCAAACCAAATGTAATAAATTGAAAACCGTAATAAATCGCAAAAAAGTGCCATTAAATATCATTTAAAGGGGGGGAATCAACTTGAAATATTTCGAATTTATTCTCTAACCAGCTCCTCATTGCAAATTGAATATGAGGTTAAAAATCGCAGATTTTGAAATTAACTATCTTGTCAATTTTTGTCGTACAGTAATCAGATATTGATCAGATGTATTAGAGTACAGAATTTTCGTAAATATAAGTTTAGAGACCGGAGAAGTGTATGGAAAAGTTACATTTCGCAATTTTTATAAAAAAAATTTCTTAAAATTTGAAAACACGAAACATGAATCTTTTCATCGTTTAAAACATTTTTTGTAATTGGAAATATCTATAACCAATGGTGGCGAAAATAAAGGCCGGGTTGGAATTTTTGTGAACACTGTGTATAAGGAAATAAAGTTACTAAACTGATACACTATGCATAATAAAACATTGCTAACAAAATAGTAATAAAATTACTGTGCGCTGCAGTGTACTTTTATGCGTAATTGTACTTTCTCATTTAAAAGTAAATTCGATTTTTCAGCATCTTAAATAAGCAATGTGGCAATGAGGAAAAATTGTATTTGTACTGTATAATATGGTGTACGGTTCGCGTAATGGCAGACCGCACTTTCAGTTGAACAATGTTAAACGAATTACGCACACTGCGCATGCCCAGAAGAGAATTTGGCTTAATTTTAAAAGAAGGTAAATATGGTATATGGTTGATGTTCTGTTACCTGGGACGTTTGGGATTTTAAAACTTGTTAGGTTGTACGTTGCTTCGTTACTTAGGTGTAAATATCAATTCTAAGCTCCCCAAATTTTCGTTTAAGAAGGATTACAAAACAGGAAACATTACAAGATAAGTTATATTAACTGAATGTTTATTAATTATACTTCTGAGAAATAAAAGCAATCGAGTATTTACCATACGTTCCATTCGTGTATACTTTAACAAATTAAGGAATAAATCCAGTTTAAATTATGGAATTAAAGCCGAAGAAATTATTAAAATTACCGATATTAAATGTAATGTTTATGAATAAAATAAACCAAAATGAAAGGAAACTGAAGGCAGTGCAATAGGCACAAAAAAAGTGTCCATAGTATTCCAATCGTAAACAATCGCTAAGGCCTACATGACGAACATGCTTGTGAAGGGTTATTAATTTTTATTCGCCAGTATTTTCTCCCACGCCATTGGTACACTATTGAGCATGCGTAGTAAGCGAAATTCGTTAACATTGATCAACTCAATGTGCGGTTTGCCATTACGCGTACGGTTCAGAGCAATTGGCCTTTTTCGTCAAAGCATTGCATTTAAATGCATTGAAAATGAAACATTCGTCCGAATCATATTTGTATTCATTCGTGAGTAGTAGTTCTCGTTGTATTTGAATTGCTGTATTTCACGATGCGATCACTTATGCACATAGTATAACATATAAACATCTTTAATTTTCAAAGGTTTTCTAAACGATAAGTAAGGAGAATATGACTATTATTCATATGCCATTTCTGTAGTGATATGTAATAATTATATTATATTTTATGTTGTAGAATAATTCTTCCGACTGTTTAAACTGTTTTATGTAACTCCACTTCCGCTTAATCTGTTATAAAGCAAATAAATTTGAAAAAAACGCAAATCAAATTGAACTCGGGCACTGTCACTATTTATTAGACTAGCTGCTTGCGCAGCCGACAGCTTCAAATAATAAAACAAAAATATATATGATAATTTTTAAGGAGTTTGGTTAGTGCAAGTTCACGATTCCAACTTGTAATTAATAATAGATATGAAGTAACAGTAACAGAGACATTAAATTTGGAAGAAAAATCCAATATCTTCCAGTTTGCCGAATGGTAACGCACTCGTCGCTTGGAAAATAAAACTGTTTTATTTCGAGCAGTGGCAACATATTTCTTTTAAATCGCTGAGTTTGTTGATTAAAATTAAAAGACCAGTATCTTACGCTTTGCGTAGTGCCGACACAATGTTTTTAAAGCGCTGAGTTTGTTAATCATAATTTAAGTTCGAGCGAAAGATAAATTTAAAAGAAAAAACAAATTAGAAATTCGACCTTCGATATGCGTATATTGGGGTGGAGGACTATCAAAAAAATTCAAAATGTGTTCAAAATTTGGTGGCTTTGTGTGCTGCCCTTTTTACATAGCGCGAAGAGCATGTGTACATACATGCATACAAATTCTTCATTGTTTAGTAATAGAGAAGTAAAATTCATTTCCTGTTTCATGTTTTCTACATTGCGAACCGGCAGTTGCTTCGGAAAACTGAATTTTCGTCGTTTTTCCCCATGTCGTAATGGGATACGAGGCAGTTTCTTTCAAAAAGTCTTCCACAACGGCAACCTCGCCATAGACAAACAACCCTCTTGGGCTTTGTTGTAATCTAAATAATCTGACCCCGATTTACCGGTGAAATATTCAATACTATGCAAAACCGTGATTAATCCGAGAACGTTAAAAAAAGGGCAGAATAACTCATGTTATAATTAGCCTATATTTTTAAGCAGTTAATCCGAAGAATGAATTTATTTCCTTACATATACTAAATCAGTATTTTGAACAAAATTAGCACACTGTAAATAAAAAAATAAACATCACGACAGGAAATAGTGGGTGGGGTACCAGAATTTCACCATTGTTTGTACGGATCTAGTCTCACCGCCCTAACTGTATAACTTCGCCTCAATTTTGATGGAGAATTCTCAGTGTCTCCTATCCTTTTTTTCCGTACCACTAAGCCTCTCGAGAGGGTCTCGGCCCTCCAGTGTTTTAAGTGCCCCCATGTTGTACAGATATTACACAGACTCACGCCTTCTCTAGAATTCGAACTCGGATGCAACGATACGGCAGACAGCATAGCTAATCAATGTACTGTTTAGGGCGACCAAAAAAAAGGCATCGGTACAAATGAAGAGAGTATGATATAAATGGCATGAAAGAATAATAATTACAAGAGAACTTGAACAACGTCGTTGAGTTCAAACTCGCATGATTTTTTTTTTTAAGCAAATGGTTTGTAAAAGTAATTTTCGCATAATTTTGCAATAGACAGACAACGTTTCAGACAGGGTCCGGTTAATCCTCGATCGCTTAATCGCAGTTGACTGGTTTGATACCCTAAGTCATTTAGAACGTTTTAGGTTTTGAATAGCGCACGTCTGTCTGCCCCCCCCCCCAAAAAAAATCCCCCCCCCCCCAAAAAAAAACCCTGACATCACTTTTATGCGAAAGGTAGTCGTGCAGACGAATCTCCGGATGATTCTTCTCCGAAAATGGCTGTTTCCCACTTTTCACCAAATAGTGAATGAAAAGTAGGTCGTGACCCATTCTGAAGTGTCTAGACATTATAAGAACTGGAGCTTTGATATCGGAACTATTTTCGTGAAGTGCTTTGCTATTTATTCCAATTTAGGTCGAGATATTTTAAATTAACGGCTCTTTCAACACTTCCGATTGAACGAGGTGTGAGAAAGACGCGTCAACAGAAGTTACGTCAGAGTTATCTTCAAACATATAATGATAATAATACTGTCGTTTTGTATCAAGTAGTTGCTTAAGTACTGCTATTTAGTTTTCTTCCTGCCGGTTAAAAACGTTTCTTTGCCTGAAAGAAAAGGAAACTATATTCATATGAAGCATAAAATATAAGAAAAATTCGATCATAAATTTTTGATGATGTGACTGGAATTAAATCGTGTAGATTCTAATAATGTACGTTTTAAAATCAAAATTTCCGAAAGTAGTTTTGAATAAATTGCGTGTAATCATTCTTATTCATTCTTGTATGTGTCAATTCTGTGTTATCACATCTATTCTGACTTACCAGCGGCTGAGCGGTAAAGTCGCTGAGCATTGGTAGTTTGACCTGGGTTCAATTCCACGCGAACGGGCTGTCTGCTTGGTCATTTTCGTTGTTTTCGTCATGTGTAACGTGAATACGAGCCAGTTTTCCTTAGATTGTCATCCACGAAGGCAGACAGACAGAAGAACAGGGGACACCAAAACATCGCCATGGGCAAAACTGGTATCGCCCCACTGCGCTAACGAAGGTGCACCCTCACGGGGCACGCTAACGCCATGCTCGGGCATTTGTTTACGTTGCAGCATTCATAATAGTTACATAGTAATAGTGCATAATTTGCATTACAGACAATATTGGCATAAGATATACTTTACACGGGTACTTTGCAATTATATGAATAAATACAATAAGTATAGAATGGATAAATACAATAAGTCATTTAGAGATGTATATACATATTTCTTTTGTGTTTCGGTTTGGAGCTTTGTTGGTGGGAGGGATGATTATGCTGCGTGGTTCGTTGCTTGTTTGGTATTTTGTTACACGGTTCGCTGTTTATAAGTTCATTCTTAGCATGGTTTATATTTCAGCACACAGTTAATGAATTCATTTCATGGTACATAGTGTTGAGTGCGTAGTAGTGGTCTGTCACACATTGCACAGTATGAAGTAGTTCTTAGTTCGAGTAGGTATAAGAAAAGTTACGGTTATCTTAATAAATGGAGGTATTTCAGTGTGTTTTCTAAAGGCACTCACTCCTGCATAGTAAGAACATGAAGAGTGGATATTTTTATTGTTGCATTTTCTGAATTTGGAGAATTACTTCGCGCTGTATGCTATGGATGGCAGAGGTTCAGTTCTTGGCGGTGTGGGTAATCAATAATATTTTTGATGTTTTGGAAGACTGTACGATGCTTAATGGTGAATCTTCTAAATTCTATTCCAGTATCGGTGGGATGGCGAATGTGGTGGGCTGACGTTAGCGGACACTGAAACATGTAATGTTCAAGGTCTCCGCTTTCCCGACATATGCATCTATCCGACGTAGCCATATTCCAATCATAAAAATACTTGGGGAATGGACCGTGACCCGAAATGTACTAAGTGAGAAAGTAGGTTGATATTGTGGTATTTTCGTCAGCCTTGGGTAGCAGTTCGAATGTACGTCGTCCTTGCGGTGCTTGTTCCCACTGACGTTGCCACTTTTCATTAGCCATTTGTTTTAGTTTGTACTTAAATCAGCATTAAAGTTGACATCCATGGGATATGAATTTGGCACCCTGTTTGTTCTAGTGCTGACTGTTTTGCTAGAAAATCGGCCCTTTCATTGCCTTCACAGGCGTTGTGCCCTCTGGTCCATAACAGGACAAATTTCATATTACTTGTGCTTATGATGTCTTGAATTTGCTGGGCTATTGGAGAATTTGTGTCCTGTTGTTTGATGGCATGTATGGAGGACTGACTGTCAGTGATTACATGGATAGTATCTGTATTTAAGTCTCTAAGTTGCATAATGCTGTTTAGTATGGCTATGAACTCTGCTTGATATACACTGTTTTGCGGCCTAAGGTAACCTTGCCATTTGGCGAGTGAAGGCCTGTTTTTGTTTTTATGGTGACACCGCTTCCTACCTTAATTTGAATCTTTGAGCCATCCGTGTATGCAGTGAATTCAGTTGGTGGAGGTGGTTTGTCGAGGTTGCAACTGAGGTTGTGAAGACCCAGAGCGGGATGTCTGTTATATTTCGGTGACTTCTCTTCATAGTCTTGTGGATTGAAAATGATGTCGTTGTATGTGGTAGTTTTCTTGAGTTGTAGGATCATTGTGGGCAGTGCTTTGATTTCTGTTTGAATTGGTAGTGGAGTCACCTCGGCTATTGTTTGCAGTGCATTGGTGGAGGTTGTTGAAAATAATCGGTAATATTGAGCAAGAAAGGTCGTTGAATTGAGTTAAGAGTCCGAATTTTTCTCGCTGTCATGGGAAAGGCCCAGATAGCAGCTCCGTAGATGATTATTTTATTGACTACTGTCTTTAATAGAATTTTCATAATGCGATGATTAAGGCCCCAGGAATATCCTTTCATCGTCCTTAATACCTTTGCGATTTTGGCGGTGGTTAGTTTCTTTTCCTGGAGATGCGGTATCCAATTGAATTTCTGATCTATGGTAAGTTCTAAGTACTTGATGGTCTTCATACGTTTTATTTTATTCATTCCAGTTCGCAGCGTGGGGTTCCTGGTGATTGTTTGTCCTGGCGTGTGTATTATGAGTGCGTGCGATTTTATGTGTGATATTTGGAGTTTTATTCTATAACAAAGGTTGTTGAATATATTAAGGGTGGTGCTGCAGTTTTCCTCTAGTTGTCTTCGTGTAGATCTTTGGATTATGAAGGCGACATCGTCGGCGAAGGCAACAATTCGTGTGTGATTTGGCCACTGACGATCGATAATATTATTAAAGGTGATGTTCCAGAGGTCCGCGCTCATACACGACCCTTGGGAACATCCTCTAGTTTGTTTTCTGGCGATTATAGTATTGTCGTAGATTACTACGCTTTGTCTGTTCTTGAAATAGTCTGCAATCATAAGGTACAGGTTTTTTGGGCTTTGCATCTCCTTGAGGGCTACCAGAGAGAGTCGAATGCGTTTTCCAGATCAAGACATAGGAGAGCCGAATGTATTTGATTGCTTTTGTGTGCTTGTATTTGAGAGATTGCTATATCTATCATCCACGAAGGCGGCCCTTTCCTTAGGTAGATAACCCTAGCGTGCTTTGCCGTAAACTTACAAAGATCTTCTGCTTTCCCCTTTTGAAATTCTATTAGTGTCCCTTTCAGTTCTTGTATTTGCGCCCTTTGACTTTGTTACATTAGTTACATACCACCAATAATATTGCGATAGCTAAAACATTTTTGTTTAACGTTATTGCGTTTATTATATTTCCTGTTTCGATTTTAGTTTATTTATGTTTTAGTGAATTTATATAAAACTGTAATGTGAGGAGTTTTCCGCAACCATTATATTACTTTAATGAAAGAATCGGCGGGAAATAATTAAGGAAATCACTGAATCTGAACATAGAAAAATTATTCCTTCTAATCAGAGAGGCAATGAAGTAGAACTGTCGCTTTTAAATACCTTTCGATTTATCGAATGCCGTAAGTTACAGTCCAAATTATCTTTAATATACAAATGCGATTCCATTCTCACTGCAAATCATAGAATGTTAACAATGAAGAACTAAATCTTTTGGTTTCAAATCACTATTATACTCTGTTACTTTAAAATAGGCGCTTCAATGACGTACCCACCCTCCTGTCATTTTCAGTGGAAACATGTAGTTTTACCATAATGCGGAGGGAATTAGGAAATTAAGAGGACTTGGTCGTATTTCGCAGTAGTGGGTACCATAGTTACGAGATAAGCCAGCAGAGAAAGGAGAGGCATTGAAGTGCCTATTCTAAAGTAGCAGATTATAATAATCGCATAATTTTTTTTAGAAAAATTATTTCTGAAACATTTAAATATTTTCTTGAAAAATTTAAATTGTGTTACTACTCAGTTTCAGATCTTCAGGCGTACATTTTCAAAATTCTTTCAGGTAGCTTGATAGATTATTTAGATCACAGCACGAATTAACTTTTAAGGGACTTTTTAAGGGAAACTAATTCATATTAACGTGAGAAAAAATCGTCAGAGGAAAACAACAAACATCTCTGGCAACCAGCCTATTCGCCAGGATTCAAACCTTGATTGAACTGCCAGTATTCAAATCGCTTTAGCTCTAAAATCGGACTGTCTTTCAGATGAAATAGATCTTTGAGAAACTGTAATTCTTATATGCTTTTAATTGTTTATGGCATAGAGCATGAGAGCTCTCCTAAGGGAGGGCTTTCTAACACTGGCATGTATTCTTTTGAAAATACGTAAATTAATTAATATTTATTCTTATGCCGCCAATTAGATGAAGGTGGGAGGGTTATTCGGAAGGAAAGTGAGTTCCGAAGTGTAATAACTTCTGCACTCGACAGATGGCATTAGTCTGCCTATGAGGTATCGCGTCTTCATTGGCTAAAAAATGCGTCGTACCTGAAAAGTTCGTATGGTGAAACGTTGACATGTAAATCTTGCGCTCAGGATGTTAAGACTATAGAATGCCCGGCTAATTATGAAATTTATTCCGCAATTCGTTTTTGAATGCAAGAATTATGCAATCGTGCGAAATCCATAAACAAATCTGTGAGGTGTACGGTGCCATGAGTGAGGGGATGATTAAAATGGCAGAACGAACGTGCACAATGAAGCAAGAAGCGGCTGGCTTTCTGCTCTGAATGATGAACTGGTTCATCAAGTTGATGCAGAAATTCGTGCGAATAGACCGTTTCACGGTCTCCAGTTTTTTTGAAGTTCCCCGTTCTGTTTTGTATGAAATTGGTACTGAAAGCTAGAGTTACCGAAAAGTGTGTTCAAGAAGGAGGAGCGTAAAGTCAATCGTTTTGCTGATGCTTTATTCTTTCTCATCGGATACTACGCCAAAGG
Source organism: Stegodyphus mimosarum (assembly GCA_000611955.2). Classification (NCBI taxonomy): domain Eukaryota; kingdom Metazoa; phylum Arthropoda; class Arachnida; order Araneae; family Eresidae; genus Stegodyphus; species Stegodyphus mimosarum. Next base: position 199,284 of record KK113642.1, on the reverse strand, counting down.
GAACGGAGGACTGTTGAACCAAAGAATATGTATTGTTAAGAAGAAAAACTTCGCAGAAGCAGAAGTGGCTCCCTTCCAACGAAAAGGGAAACAACTGCGCATGCGTGAAATATCTGTCGCCAAAAAGTGCCAAAGCTCGAAGCTGAATGTCGAAGTTGGTTTGGACAGGTTCGACCGTTACGTTTAGCAAGAGTTTAAACAAAGAATAGGTTTTTTGGTTTCAAATAGCGATATGGACAATGGAAGTTCAACAGCCAGTGAAAGTGAAACTTCACCTAATATTTCATCATTTCCGAGTTTAAATTATCGCGACAAGTCAAAGAACGATTCATCTTAACCCGTGTTTCTCAATTTCCTATACACGTCGCGGAGGGGGAAAATGTCGGCTAGGTACTAAAGAACCGGCATACCACAGAGGGGAAATTCTCGCCAACAGATTCCGTCGCCAAATCCCTTGGCGAATGTTCCCTTTTCTTTGTAGCGGCGTTGCAGACAAAGTGGTTTACATTACGTCTACGGAGCCTTTCCTTCTTTACATAGAGGTTCTTTGGTTGAACCACGTTTTTACTGGCGATGAGACTTAGATTTCCCGTGTAACGCCGTCATCGAGACAACAATTAATAGACTAGAAGCACCCCTCCTTGCCGAGCAAGTGGAAGTTCAGACGGACCATTTCCACGTGCAAAATCGTGTGCGCACATTTCTTGGGCAGAAAAGGTGTCGTATTGGTAGATTTTAGAGTCAGAGACAAAACTATCAATGGCACTGCTTAGGGCGCAAGACTTTCAAAACAAGAGACACGACTTGGTTACTCTTGGTGTCATTTTATTGCGCGGCAATAGCGAGGCCACATACCGCTCATGTGTTTCAATATCTCATTGAGGCCTTCGGTTGGAAACAAATGTACGCTGGCGTATAGCCCTGACCTGACTTATTGTTGCAAAAGAAATGATTCTTCAGCGGCCAGCATTTTTATTATGATGAGAAGAAATTAAAAATGCCGTAACATTGTGTCTAGCCTAACAGGCGGTCACTTTCTATGAAGTTGGCATACAAAACCTTGTTTCTCGATAGGATAAATGCATTAATGTGCTGGGTAACTACGTCGAAAAATAGTGTAATATTTGTAACTCGTTATTAAATATTTAGCTTTTCCCACATTTGTCTTCGTTTTCTTTTGCATAATATCGGAACTTACTTCCTAAACAGCTGTCGTACCTTCTCGGTAAAATAGATGTTTCAGTTCTTGTTCAACGAAAATTTTGGCCAATTACTAAAAATGCCCCAAGAACTTTTGAGAAATTCCTAGGCTTGCGGCTATGAACACCTCAAAATGGAATTTGTTTTGCTTGTGTTGACAAAAAAATAAAAATATAAAAGAATAAATAATTATTTTCAACAATTTTAATAGTGAAGGGGATTTAACGCGTGGGAAAGTGAGGCTGTGTAAACTTTACGAGTTCAGATAAGGAACTCCGCAGAGTTTAAGAAAACTTTTAAAAGTTTATTCTGCGTTTAGGAAATGTTTTAAAAGCAACCTTTCATAATCTAAATTCTTTGTCTGGTATGTTGTCTATTCAGAGTATCTTCTTTTTAATATCATCCTTTAACGATCCGAGTTCCCTTCCTGATACGTTGTCTGCCCGAAGTTTTTTCTGTGCGAATTCTTGAAATTTTAATGCTGTTTAAGTTCATGCGTGCTATATTTAATCAGTGCCTTCTCAGACTGCAGTTTATCGTAAAAAGTCTGGATACGTATGTGTTTGTATCAAATCAACGGTCTGTACTTTTTTTTTTAATCCTTAGAGGCGGAAAAATGATTTCAAATGTTGATCGCTTTGACCTCTCTGACGTGTTGAAAATGGATAAAATACAGCTGTTTTACTCTGCTGTTTATTATCTAGTTTTTTTTTTTCCCCTTCATCCTTGTCCTGTGAGTGATGGGCTGGGTAGATAATGTGAAGCACTTTTTTTTAGAACGGAATACCATTTCAACACATTTTGGAAACTCCCTTGTTTCATTGACTCATTGTGCTGCACTTTGCCGAATGGGTACACTTTTGTTCTATCAGAGAAACGCGTTCAAGATTATCTAAAGGTTATTTTGTTTTTCTCACTGCATTTTTCTGCGGACACGCCCTTAGGATCGTATCATTAAAATTCTCTCTTCATGCATCTCCATTCTTACATTACTTCAGCCGTTCTATTATTAGTGGTGAGATTTCAAACAGCTGTTTGCTGCGTTTGTATTCCCGGGTTTTTGGATTCATAATCAAGTTGATTGAGCTTTAAAAAATTTGCTTGGAACAGAATATTTGTGAATTCTATAGATGAAAGAAGTAAAATATCAGTAGAAAGATTCAATAGAAGAATGATTAAAGAATGCATTTTCAAAGTAAGCTATATACCTTTTATTTCTTAAGATGTAATTGTTCCTTTTGCCAAACCAACAAGCTGATACTAATGTTAATATACTATTGGTATGTTTAAGAGGTCAGGGATATTTAACAGGAGTGGACAAACTTTAAGAAAGTTCAAAAATCGCAACTAGATTTTCAAAAGCCGCAAACCCGCATTTGTATCATTTTAAAAGTAGTGATACAGGTTTGAATGTGAAATATACGTTCGAATTGAATTAAAGATAATTCCTCTTTTTTTATTAAATAATATGGTTAGATATATATATATTATTTTTCCTGTGTATATATTAAACGTAATTGGAACGGTCCTTCAAGTTCTTAATTTTGATTGCATTGCTCTTCAAAGCTCCATATTGCAATATTTAACGTCACACTTCGTTCAGTAACCACATCGCGAAATCTTTTGCCCGATCGCTGCTCAGGATTAAAACCAAAGATAAAGTCGTTAATCCTGTTTATAGAACGTACGTGAAGTGTGCGCATGCGCGATAAATTAATTTTCGCTTCATCAATTCGTTGTTAATGTTATGCTCACTAAGCGAAAAAATCAAAATTGCTATCTCCAGCAGGTTCATAATTATTTTCTTTCAATCAAATTTTGTTAAATTACAATCAATTCAGTGAAATAAAACTCAAATAGTGCTATGAATTTTAAAATTTTACATCAAGTGTTTTGTGAATGAAAAAAAAAATATTTTAATTAGTACAACTAGAAATATCAAATAGAAATTGCTAATCATGGCTATTATATTGAAAATCTGTACACATAATGCTGTATCTTCTTATATTTAATTAAAGGTACAGCATTGTTTTATTAAAAATTTTATATTACGAATTCGAATTTTGCTAATTTGGTTTAACAGATTAAAGGACTTTAATATTTTATTTAGGGAAGTTATTAACATAGTTAATATAGTTTTACAATAGTTGTTTAAATATTTTCAAATGAATATTTGGAATTTTTAAATTATTTTAATGAGATTATTGTGTAAAATTTTAATTCTAAGAATTTGCTAATTATTGTAAGTATGAAGTGAATATAAACTTTGAAGGATCCCACCCTGTAATTTTTATATATGTAATTATATTTTAATGGCCTGATTTTTTATATAAAATGGAAAATTAGTTTTAAAAAGGCCTTATTATTGCAGGGTAATGTAAAATTATGTTTGCTAAGTTTCTAAGACATAACTTAATAATGCAAATTATTCATCTTGACTTGAATTCTAATTTTTGAACATTTATTTTTTGTTACAAGTACATAAAAGAAAGAATTTTATGGGCATAAATAGTAAATAAAAACTTTGGTTTATATATATATATATAATGTTTTAATATATAGATGAAGGAATCTAGTACTTTTATCAGCTTGTGGCTGTAGACAGGGCTGAGTGGGCAGGCATGATGACTCATTTAGCACAACTGAGCTTGAAGTATCACAGTCTTTATTTTTATGCATATCAAATCATCCTTTTGCAGACAAGATAGTTTTTAACCATAATTGAATATAATAACTTCCATGTACACGGGTTTTAAAGTACAATGTCATTTTAGATGAGTAAGCATAGCTGCAAAGCATCTGTCCAGGTGAAACGCTTAGATGAAAGTGATGCAATAATTCAAATGAAGAAGGAAGGGAGTCAAAAGTTTCAGTTTGAGTTAAAAAAGTTTTAGTTTACAGTTATTTTGATTGGACAAGAGGTATCTGCATTAAATGTTAAGTAACATGGAAAGATCTTGAATTTAGGGAGAGAGCATAAAATCTGGAATCGTTAATTTTGAGGTCGCCAATTATTTTTACAGCTATCATATTTTGTTATGTCTTACTTACACACACACACATATATGATGCTAAAAGGCAGTTATTACCTTATATAAGGAACAAAGGCTTTTATGTCAGTTGCATTTAAGCATCCCACAGCCATCAGCAAGTAATTATGCTGATTTGCTTGTAGAGGCCCTTACTTTGCTCTACAATAAGAAAATCTGATTTTCTAGTATAATAAGTATTAAATTTAGTAGAATTTCATAACTGGGTACTAGAAGCATTTTTATTTTATATTGTTAACACCACTTATTTTGTATTAAAGATTTTCATAAGACTGTAAGAATTTCTTATGTCATCTTCCAGCCACTTCAAGAATTTTACAAATTTGTTTTAGAGACTTTACAATTGGATTCTAAATTTAATTTACAGAAAGCTGTTTTGTTCTAAATAATTCTAAATAAAGATCAAATTCTTAAATTACTTTTTCAAGCTATTTATTTGCTTTCTCATTGAAATTATAAATATTCTACAAAATTTCTCTTAATTTGCTATCACACTAATACTTTCTTCTCAAAGGATATTCTCTTATCAGTGCTTTATCTCACTGAAAGAGAAATGTGAAGAAAAATTTAACTTAATTGAAGCAGTCATTTAAATATGTTTAGTCCCTCTTCAACGCTCCATATTGCATCACACTTTCCTGGCAGTAATCGCAGTGCAAAATCTTTTGCCCAATCGCTGTTCAAAATTAAAATTAAGATTTTCCAATAAAGGGCTTAAGACAATGATTGTGCATTTATTTAAATGTAATATAGGTGTACAGATGTGAGCAGAGCTCGCCTCCAACACTTCTTAATTTTTTAGATAAATCATAATTGTACCCGGAATGCACCACAGCCCTAAATAGGAGGGTTCCGCCACTTCTTTTATGTTAATGAACCACAATTTCAGCAGAAAATTCTTTTGATTTGGCAGATTTTATTTCAATAATAAAATTAAATTGAAAGTTCATTCTGACTCCTAAATTCATGCTTCCTTACCTAGTACCCTTGGATGGATGTTGAGACTTTTAGGGAGAAAAAAATCCCACTGTAAGGGTTTTTTTTTTTTTTTTTTTTCCGGGAAGCCCTATTAATTTATGATAGAGGGTAAATTTTTTGTTCCAACCCTGGTATCTTCCCGCTTAAAAAACCATGGAGAAATTTTCTTTTATTGTCATTTTCTGCTTGACAGCTAGAATTATATTGGCAGGGTCATGTTTAAAAAGTGTTGAACTATTTTTTCTTTTCTTTCCTACATATCCTTCCCTAAAATTTCCTTTATACACTCATTCTAGTGTTCTTTGTATTTTCATTAGTGACAATTTAACCATTTAAACTTTTTTCCCATTGGTAAGCTGAAAAAGAAAAAATTGTCCTCGATTCTATCTCAGTCACATTTTACTGTATATCTAGGGCTTAAATTCATACGGAGCCAGGTTGAGCTATTTCTTTAGTTTTTAAATGAAACTGTACTTCCAAAGACCAAAATAAAAAGTCAACAATTTATCTTATTATATAACTTATTAGCATTAATTTAATTTATTAAATTCATATTTCTTTTTACATTTTATTAAATTTTAATCATTAATTACTTGACTATATTAATATTTATTTTTGTTTCTCTTTCCTGACTACTACTGATTTTAGAAATTAAGCTCTGGATGTGAGTATAAGTTAGACAGTTATTTTAAAAACATCTGTTGTATCAAATCAGAAGAGAAACATGCCAATGTAAAATTTATTACTAGGCCAAAAAAGCAATTTTAGATTAAATTAAATTTTGAATAAAACTATCGATTTCAAGGGCAATCGAACACAAGTTCTTTTGCTTTAGCTGCGAGAAAGAAAAATTGACATGCATATTCAAAACTAGTTTAAGGTTGCTTTTTGGAGGGAGTCTAACTTTAAAAAGCTGTTATTATAGTTATCTTAAAGTGTAATAGAATTCTCCTATTTAGTATGTGGATGTAGAAAACATAATGGATGCCATAGTTTTTCCCTTCATGATTTAATAATAAATGCACATGGGGAAAAAGCTGGAACTTTAAAGGAAACAAAACTGTAGCGTATGTTTGTTTATTACTTTAAAATGAATAAATAAGTATTATTAACTCTATAAACATTATAAATGCATATGATATTAAAAGCTGCTCTTATAAATTATAGCTATTTTTTTTCGTGCATAGTTTCTTTAAGGCTGTTTTTTTCAAATTTAAAAGTGTCAATTTCTGTGCTGCGAAATTGCATTTTAGCAGTCAGTGTTCACATGAATATATCATCACTCGTCACTTCCTGTTTCAGGGGAAAATGCTCTGTGAGCTAACACTTCTTTTCCTGGTTTTTTTAGAAAAACTTGTATTTATTTTAAGGAGACTAAAAGGTTGGACTTCTTCAACGACCAGATTTATTTTCTAGTTTATTATTAAATGTAACAATTCATATATTCATATTCTCTTTTTGTAAAATCTATGTTGAAAGATTTAGTCAGTTGGATTTAATTGGTCTAAATTAATTTTTAAATTATCAACTTTTTCCCGCTTTAACATATTTGATTATTTGTATGTTCTTCTTTCTATGTTTATTGCATGTGTAAATTAATATATTTATGCTTGATTTTAGATAAATCTTCGACTAATTCTTGTCAGTGGAAAAACTAAAGAATTCTTATTCAGTCCTAGTGACTCTGCTGCTGACATTGCACAACATGTTTTTGATAATTGGCCTGTTGGTAAGTTGACCATATTTTTCTGTGAAATTTAAAATTTTTGAAAATATTGGGATGTCTACTATTGTACAAAGCATCATTTCATGCTTAACATCATTAGATATTTTACAAAAGATACAGGGAAAATAGTTATCATAAAAAAGAAAATATATGTACAGTCGAATCCGGTTAACTCGACCACCGGATAATTGGACTAGCCGCTTTTTCGGACTGAATCCTAAAGAACTGAAACAAATCCTATGTACATAAGCCTAATATTATTCACTTATTTGGACCAAAATCCCGTTTAATCAGACCAAAAAATGTGAGAGCGAATAAGAAAGTGAAGCTGCAAGTCGGCCACGTACAGCGGATGTACATGTGGTTCACGACATGTGGGAGGATCTGTAGCTGTGCTTCCCAGGAGAATGCTGAATCAAAGGTCAGGAATTCCTTAAAGTGCATGACAAGAGCAAAACCAGTGGGAGGTGAACATGCGTACCATTTTCTTTGATCTTTCTTAAAACAGAGCCACAAGTAATCGCCAGTGAGGTTATTGGTCCCACTGCATCCCCGATTTTTGAGGAAATGAACAGTAAAGTGTCCGGCTCCACCTGAAAGGAATTTCTGCCTGTCAATCATGATTTAAGTTTACATGAGAAACCTATCATTTCACCACCCTTTTAAGGTGATTTTAGTGCCAAAGCTTTGAATGGTGAGCATTTAACTCCCTCTTGACTCCACCAAGGTTTTTTCAGACCACTTTAGTCAATGAACTGTGCGCGTGTCTCGTCTCCCCTGCCAAAATGCCATGACGGGACTTGACGTTTGCTGAAAAAATTGGTTTCCTGGATAAGATCAAGCAACAACCACAAAACACTAGTCAGCATCGGTTGGTGGAAATTAATGGATTGGCAAAAACTACAATTTCGCACTTGATAAAACAAGAGAATGAGCTGCGAGAAGAAGGGGCACAATATGAAGGACGAGGAAGAACTTCCAAAAAAATGGAAGTGTGAAGGTAAAGATCCAGACATCGATGAGGCCTTTAATGAATGGTTTACCATTTTTACTGGACGGGCTGTGCGAGTAAGTGGCTCAATGTTAAAATGCAAAGCAGAAGAACTCGCTAAAAAGCTGGGCCACAATGATTTTAAAGCTGCGGACGGTTGGTTGTCTTGATGGAAATCTAGACATGACATAAAATTCAAGAAAGCACATGGCAAGAAAAAAAGTGCTGATAGTGCAGGTGCTGAAGAATGGAAATCAACAAAACTGCCAGAGCTTCTTGAAAATTTTTCAGCAGATGACATCTACAATGCTGATAAAACTGGGTTGTATTATCGTGCTACACCAGACAACTTGTTAAGTTATAAACATGTCAGGAATGGACAAGAGGAAGCTGTTGGTTATAGGAAAAAGCACTACACCTTGCTGCTTTAAAGGATTTAGGATGGACAGTTTACCAGTTGTGTATTGTGCGAACAGAAATGCATGGATGACCTCTGAACATTTTAAAGAATGGCTGAAGGATTGGCACCGAGAGCTACAACGCCAGTCGAGAAAAGTGTTGCTTCTCCCTGACAATTGTGCAACACATCCTCATTTAGATTGCTTGAAGAACATCCAACTGGAATTTCTACCTCCCACGGCCACAGCTCCCATCCAGCCAATGGACATGAGCATCATCAAAAATTTGAAGACCCTTGATCGTGCAAGGTTGGTTAATTACATCCTTGAAGAAAGTTTGCTGACTTCATCGTCAAAAGCCAGTGAAGTCAGTGCAAAGGTCAACGTGTTACAAGCAGTTACATTTGTAGCCAACAGCTGCCGAAAAGTAAGTAGTGAGATAATTCAGAACCGTTTTTCTCATTGTGACTTTAAGCACTTAATTTTAGAGATGGATGTGGACATTTTCATTGAAAGTGAAAATGATGCCGGACATGTGAACTTCAACAGGTACAAAATTGCGAAGAAATTTTTATCCATCGACAACGAGCTTCAATGCTACGATAAAAATGAAGATTATGATGCTGCAGACATAGCTTGAGTTGCAGCAAAACACATGACAGCATCGGAAGACCAAGAAAGTGATGATGATTCCGCTATTAAGTTGGTGCAAGTGACAACACAGGATGTGAGGAAATGCACTGAAACTTCGCATCGGTTTTTCATACTGGAGGGAAATGAAGGCAGTTCCATTGCTGCGTTAGATGTTTGTGGCGATTTCGTTCACATGCAATCCATTCAAGGGAAATGCATCAGATCACGTTGGATAAGTTCTTCAAATGTTGGCTGGATCTTGGTAAGAACTTGTTTTTATTGTGCTTCGCATGCTGAGTATTGTGGAGATCGTTTCTTAGAATTTGTTTCTAAATTAATTTTCTCAATGAAAAAGATTCGACTGTAGTTCTTGTTTGTACATGTTTGTTCACCATACGTGTGTACCACATAAAAGGTCATAATTACATTTTAGTACATGATTTACGTGTACATTTACTGTTTGCTACATATAGCACGTTCTGTCTTGCAACATAGGACATGTTCGTGTAATCGGACCAGCCGATTATTAGAACCAAAACTATCGCTTCCCGATGTGGTCCGATTAACCGGAATCGACTGTATAAAGATTTTAATGAGCTCAGCTAGTGTAATTTCATAAAAATATTAAAAATTTCTGATTAGACATTTCATGATTTAAATGCACTTTTACATGAATCTCTGTCAGATTAAAAATTGGGAAAACTATTCATGAGAACTGCATATTTGTTGCTTTTAAATCACGGGGTTGTTACTGAATATAAGACATTAAAAGTTAGATATGTTACAATTTAAAGGAGGGCAGCACACTGGTGCGTGGAAGATGTAAGTATTTTTTCTGCTAGTGGCAACACTGTGCTTTTATATCTCAGAGTTTGTTGAATAAAATTGAAAGACTAATATCTTACATTTTACCGACTGGCAGCAGTCATGCGTGCCAGAGATAAAAGTATTTTATTTCAAACAATGTTGGTTTTCAAATTACTTGCGCATGTTTGAGTGGAAGACTGTGTTCAAAATTTGGGGATTCTAAGTGCTGCCTTTTTTCTGCAGTGCGAGGAACATACAAACATACCTAAATGCAAATTCTTCATTATTTAATAGCACAGGTATGTGCTGAGTATTTTTTATTTCAATCAAATTTTGTTATGTTGATATTGAGAAACTATAATCATTTTAAAGAGCATAATGCAGGTTATTTTCCTTCTATCTGTCTTTTTCATTTCCAATTGCTATTGTAATGAAAAGTTTAACTAACAAAGGTATGTCACTGCAAACGGAAACTAGGGTTCACCCATCAAATAAAGATCAAAACTGGGGATAATTTTAATGTTGATATTCTATTCCAGTCTTGCAGCTTTCTCGTGAAAGCATTTAAGGAATCTGTGCATTTTATATTTTTGTATTTATTCTTTTTATATGATGTTATTTGGCTCACAAACAAAAACAAGTTATTTGAAGTTTAAGATTTGGTTATTTGAGCTAAACAAGAGAGGCACATGATTCATTCTTCATTTTCCAACCTAGGGAAAACTTCATCTTATATTTCAATAAGCTGATGTTTTAACTTCATCATTCTAACCTATAATTTTTCTCTTGGAAGTCAATAAATAATTGCCTGCATGTGTCTTTTACATAATAGCTTGAAAAGGCATGCTTTTAGAGCTTACTCAACCATTAACAAAATTCATTTTTCTTTTTGACATCGTACTTAAGGACAGTGCCTGTTAATACACCTTGTACCGAATTCCTTTCATCCATGGAGAAGATTTTCTTTTTACACCCAAGTTTAAAAAGAAAGATTTTTTCTCTGATGTGACTATTGTTCCATTCATAAAATATTTTACAGAAGATTTAGTTAATTCTACTCACGTTTTTTATCTTATGGAAGTTCTACCAGTTAAAAGAAACATTTTCTATAAATACGAGTATTTAAAGCTTTTGGTTTCCAACAAACAGTTAACAAAATATAAATTCTACTTGAAATGCAAGCATTAATAAACTGCAGGCAGGATGTTACTACAGTTGATTTACAGAGTTAAATTGAAAATAAGCTGGGTTCTGCAATTTTTACATTCTGTACAGCTTGATGTCAGTAAGCATATTGCAGTTCCTTATTTGGATAATTCTGTCTATTGATGAACTATAGTTACTCCCTTTCCTTCCAAGTGCAGTTTCTGACAGTTTGGAAGTGTATGATTTTAATTAAAATTTTCTCATTTGTGAGTATTCTTATTTTGCTTTGCTGTCTTTAAATGCTCTAACCTGAGTTTCGTTAGCTTTAAGATTTAATTTGAGCAATAACTGTACTGTATCCAACTTCATCTGTTTAAAATACTTCCTGTAATGTCCCCCTCCCTCAAAAAAAAAATTTTTTTTTTTCCTTCTTTGTCCTTATCTATATATTGAGGATGATTATTGTAGACGAATGTTTCATAGGATCCTTCATTGGACTTTTTGAATAAAATAACCATTGAAATCTTTTTTCCTTCATTAATGACAAGAAATATGAACCCATGATGAATGTAAAAACCATATTTTGTCAGAGAAATCTAGTTCTTTGTTTCCATTGTTGTTATGTTACATTTATTTTGAATTTTTCATTCCTCTAAGCCTCTTGTTAGTTATTAGTCTCTCAGTATGTTGCTTATCTTCCTTGAAATCATAAACTTTTTCCAGCTGAGGAAGTGCTGTGTACCATTTCTAGTTGTTTGCTGTTATTTATATTTAACTGACATTTTTGTATCCATCAGATTTTAATATTAATAACTAAAGAATTTGTTAATACATTTTATTTTATGCTTGAATTTTTCATTTCCCATATTTTCTTATATATCGGCTGTAAATTTTTGTGAAATATTTTGCCACTGAAGTTTAAGAGTTAATATATAAATTCAAGAGGGTTTAAACATAAATTTCATAATGCATTAAATAATAGAAAAATTTGTGTTTATTTAAGCCTAATATATATATAAATTCCTTAATGTTATTATCTAACTTGAGATTTTAAAGCAATTTTAGTAATTTTCTATGCTAGAATTAAGTCTGGGTGAATGTCGTCATCCTGCATTCCAGTGTTAATACAGGGTGTTTCTAAATGAATATTGGGGTTTTAACGATTTGTAGTATTTATTATGTAAAACTTAAAATCATAATTAATACATCAAGTGAAAGAGCAACTCAAACAGTTTTGTTTGTCGGTATATGCATGTGCCAGAAAGCTCTAGTAGCGAAAATGGCGACTAGCTTTTTGTGTTCTGCAGTTTGCAAAGATCGAATCTGTAGTTACTGTGCAACATGCATTCCGGATTAAATTCAGATGTGATCCCCCGAGTGATACTATCATTTGTAGATGGTATTATCAGTTTGAAAATACTGGCTGCCTTTGCAAAGGGAAGAGTACGGGACGACCAAGGGTTAGTGAAGAGAGTGTTGAGTGGGTGAGAGAGTCTTTCACGCATAGTCCGAAGAAATCAGTTCAGAAGGCTAGTCGTGAATTAGCAGTTCCAGTGGCGACTGTTTGTGAAGTTTTATGGAAACACAACTATGTCCTTATAGTTTTCAGTTGCAACGATTACACCACAAACACTAATCAACATTTGGGAAGAACTGGGATATCGACTTGATGTGTGCTGCAGGATTAAAGGTGCTCACATTGAACATTGTAAGCTTGTAGATATAACTGTTTGAGTTCTTATTTCATTTCATGTATTAATTATAAGTTTTATGTAATAAATACTTCAAAGTGCTAAAATCCCGATATTCATTTAGAAACATCCTGTACAACTGTTATTTGTCTTCCAGAAGGTATCATTACCAGTTCTGATCACAGCATTGTTGAGTTACAGAGATAATATTTGAAATTAGGTGAAAGAGCAATTTTATTTTGACATAAAAAAAATATCAATTACGAGACA
>KK113642.1:151798-186367 GCA_000611955.2 Stegodyphus mimosarum | reverse complement strand
AAGAGGATCTGATTTGTTTTTATTTTATTTAAATTTTATATTGGTTTGTTTCTTTTCCAATTTAGCAGTTCTCCCCACTTCTTTTTCTGAAGAATAGGAACGTATATGTATCGTCCTCAAAATCGGTAGTTTTATTCAAAATATGTTGTTTTGCTTGATTTTAGATTTTACATTATTGTGTTTCTCTTCTAATTAGGTGCTGTTTAGTTTAAAACTAGCTGGGCACCTTTCATTATCAAATGAAAATGAAGAACTGTATTTTACTCATAAAAGTAAGAAAACAGTTGACATGAGGAAAATTTTATGGTTGCTTCACACTGAAATCTGATATGCTATTGTGAAGCACCAAATGATGTGCAAACCCAAGAGTTGGGAGAATTCAGGAAAAGAACTATTGGTGTGGGAAATGCCATTTCATTCTGTGTTGCTGTCACTACTCTTTTTCAAGTGGAAGCTGAAGGTGAAATGGCACTCATTTTCATCTTGTCCGATAGATATAGCTAAGTTAAGCATGTGATTAGATTCTGATTAGGCATCTGATGAGATTGGCGGACATGTTGTTCCACTAAATTTTGTCTCTCTTCTGTTGCATACTGATGAAATTAAGCCTGTGTTATATTAGTTTTATTACACTTATTTCCTGCACAATCTTAAGGCTTATCTAAGGCCCATATAAATTTCCACATATACTTATCCAGGGCTGGTGCTAGAGATGTGGCTGGGCACAGTCTCTGGAGATATGAAATTCTGGTGTCGGGTGCTCCTAAATTCTAAACATTTTACCGCTGCTAAATTTAGCATTTCAGTACCGTCCCTGGATTCTGAAGATTTTGCCATCCTTTAATTTTGTTACTTGATTTTCTCTGAATTCTGAAACTTTATCTTCCCATAAATTTAGAGACGCAGCAGCTCTGCCACCAATCTTGGGCTTATCTGAATAGTAAATCAGTTATTCTCAATTCAGACAACACTAAATGTAATCTTCTGGCCTATGAGTATATGTACAAAATCTATTTGCATATTGAAAGAAATTTTTTGTTAAATTTTCTTCGTTAGCGATCTCAACACTCAGTTATCTGAAGTCTGTAATCTTCATCAATATAAAATGTTACCATGCCCTTTTATCAGTCAATTACTAATATTTTTTTAAAAATTGTTTCAACATTGCTAGGTGAGTCATTTCTCAAACTTTTTGTTTTGATAGTTGTGTAGTGATGAAAGCAAAAAATGTAAATAATAATTCTCCTGATTGGCATCCGGGATATAAATTATTCAATAGTTGTAAAATCAATGGTATTTCAATGTAGAATGTTTCATTTTGAGATGTATGCCAAGCAGAAAGGCAACTGTGGAGCCAGATTATTGATCATACAGGTTTATGCTAATAAATGATTGTTTCTTCAAAATAGAGGTATGTTATTTAGTGCTGAAGTGTAAATAAGAATGGGAACTGTCAACGTGTTTTATTATTGAGAAAAAAGTTGTGGATTTTAGACTATTTTGGACTTTGTACTACATTTATATGCATGTTGGAAACTATGAAAACTTGTTGAATGTTTAAATTAAATATACAAGAATTTGGCATTATTTGTTATTTTAATAATCTTCAAAAATGACTAATTAGATTATGATTATTCAAGAAGACTAAAATGTAAAATGGTCTTATTTTTCATTTTAATTAGTTGTTAATGTAATATTTACATTCTAATTCTATGAGCATTAAAAAAATATGGACTTGCACAATAAAAAATTGAGTTTTTTCTTTTAAAGAATGGGCTGCTGAAGCTGTTTCAAAAGCAGAAATTTTAAGACTAATATATCAAGGGAGATTTCTCCATGGAAATGTGACTCTTGGTGGTAAGTTTAATTTTTATCTTCTTTTGTTAGATTAAATATGAAACAGCATTTATACTGTTGTAAATTTCTGTAACTATTTTAGTCCTTTTGTATTGTTTTAGTTATTTATTACTTGCATTTTATGTAATAGTTTAAAGTGTATTTTTGTGTGATTAAATCTTTAGCCACATATTATTTTTGTATGTGCTAAGTTGCAGGTTTTCACCAACATAGTGATTTTCAGTAAGTTTTGGGAAGAGCATTTTTAAAGCTGTAGGAGTTATTAGTCCAAAGGGATTTAGTCCTGAAGGACTATTACTTTCGTTTTGCGATTTTGCGTCGGAAACACAAAAACGGCGTATCACTTTTCAAATTGTTGTCACTAAATGTTATCGCTCTGCATTAAATTTTAAAAAATGAAAAATCTGCATAAATGTATGCAATTTTTTTTTTTTTTTTGACGTAGCTTTCTCTTCAAAAATCGTCTGCGTGCGTTGCACGGGAAAATAAAAAGGAATTCTAATTACAGTTCTAAATAAATAGCCAAATAAATGTGAAATTCGTAACAATATTCTCTAAAACTTTAACGAATTTTTCATTAACAAACTCAAAGATTTCAAAGCCAGCAATACCAACGTTGTACAGAAAAACATTTTTATCTCCAGCGCGTGAGAGCGTGTACCGAAATTTCTAAAGATATGCAGAATTTAAAATTATTTTGCGATATTGCTGTTGAACTGAATTTTATGGTTTAAGTGCGAAGAACATGGTATTTAACAAATAAAGGTAACACACAAAATGTTAAATAAACGCCCGTTTGGACGTAATTAAAATCTGAAACCTTTCAGATTTTTTTTTCCCCCTAAAGCTTCCAGAACACTGGGCAAACCTATATATGGTTACAACAACCAGTGATTCAATTTAATTCCAAGTTGCCTCAGAGTAACTTCAGAGAATGTTACAATTCAAATAGTTAGCTGAGTAAATACTGTGTAGTATATGTGTAATAATGGTAGTTTGAGATATTTCTCATGTGTTACAGGAGAATCTGCCTAATCTCTGCATTCTCTTTAAGGTATCCAACCTCGTGCTAAAGATTTTCAGTCAAAATTCCATTTTTTTTAATTGCATTATCTTATAGAGTACATATTTAGCAGTCATATACAACTTTTTGCTTGTTGATAGATTAACTAGAACTGAAGTTATGAGGTTTTTTTGTAGAAGGCTTGTTGATAGATTAACTAGAACTGAAGTTATGAGCTTTTTGTGTAATGGCATAAACAGAAGCATTCTGAACCTGAAGTGGATGTTTAAATGGACATATCTATCTATTTAGAAACTTTATTTTTCATCAGAATTTCTTAAATTGGAAAAATCTTTACATTAATTTTAGATATTTTGTAATACATTTGAAGAATCGAATCTGGCGACAGTTTTACCCCTTAATTTTGTATTCAGTTCGGCAACAAGCTAATGTTTATATTCTGATGTTTACAAAGTTGAATGCATTCTTGCTTGAGGATTTTGTGAATTGTTGACCTATTTCATTATAATTTGTCTAAAACTAAGTTCTATTTTATCTGCTCAATATTTGTAATGGCCAAATAGAAGTGTAAATGATCTAAAAAGAGGAAGTTTTGCGGTGACAATAAAGTGACCGCATTTTGAGACAAAGCGGGACAAATGGGATGAAATGAGAATTATAATTCAATTATGAAAACAGACCAATAATTCAAAAAAGTATATTTCATTGTATACATTCATATGCTTATCTATAAATATACAAAAATTTATTTATTATTAATTATTGGTAACTTAAAAAATATTTTTAAAAACAATAATTTGAACATTGATATTTAATTAATTTAAATTTTGTAATAAAAAAGATTTTCTTTCACAGTTATATTTTTTATCTGAGTGAATACTTTACAGTAGATTTGGATCATTTATTAAAATGTCCTGAATTTATCAAATTATATTTTATGCTTAATATAGATTTTAATGTTCAACTGCATTTTTTCAGTTGTCCATATTTTTTATACTAGGAAAAACGTTTTGTTGCTGCATTTGTTCCTGGAAGGGAGAACATGTTGTATTCTACAATTTTCAGAATATTTTGATAAGAAATATTATTCTGTTTAAAATGAAGGAATAACTCCGTCCATTTTTTGTCTGTTTCCATATTTGCAGTCAACCAGCATTTAATTTTTTCATCAGTAACGTATCTTTTTACCAATGACACCTCATCAAAAAGATCATTTTTGCAAATGTTATTTTTCAGGAAATGGTTACTAATGTATTCAAAAGATTTTTCCACATATTGCCATAAAATCTCCTTTTGAACCGTCCATTCTTCAAGATATTCCAAGCAGTTATTATAAAAATTTGACTTATTTCAGAAAATCTGGTTGTTTAATGGCACCTTGTTCTTCCAACCTAGCGGTGTCGTTTCGAATAACTAAAGAAACGTAATCATTATAAATTCTTTCTTGCAATTTTGTGTTTAAATTATTGATTACATTTGACACTTCTGTACTTGAAATTTTGTCCCCTTCAATAATTTTCACAGCATTAAAATCCACTACATTATGTAGCTTCATTGTAGATGAACTGAAGCCAAATTTGTCATTTTCAAAAAAGAGCTGGAATATTCTTGGACTTTTATCTTGTGATAAAAGTATAATTTTAATGGTTCATATATTTTAAAAATATTTTCTACAGGTGGTAAAAGAGCTAACCGTTGTGTTTTGCTGTAACCAAAAATTCTTTTATACTTGATTTCTGCGCTTTCACAAAAATGCTTCAAACTTTCAACATGCACAGTATATATATAAAAATATGAATAAAATTTGCAATAATATGTTCAACTGGAAGTAAGTCGGATGTTGTTTGAATAATATTTATTGTGTAGAATGTGCGCTGCACAGCCTACTCCAATAATTTTTTGGTTCAAATCTTCATTAAGTTTCATAAAAATATTATTGATGCCTCTTTTAGTTTTTCCACCAAAATTTGCATTAGTGCATTAAGTTTCATAAAAATATTATTGATGCCTCTTAGTTTTTCCACCAAAATTTGCATTAGTGTTATCCGCACAATAAGCAATAATTTTATTGTTCAGATTATTCTTTTTTTAAAATAGTACTTATTGAATCAAAAGTTATTTGTAAAGTTTCACCTGGCAATGAAACAAAATCTAACATTATAATTTTAATTCCTGTTTCTGGATCAAAAAATCTTAACAATTGTGGGAAATAATTTTAAATATTTGTGATTGGAAGCATCAGAATATATGGGTATAAATGCATTTATCCAATTGTTTCTGAAATTGTGAAAACGAATATGGTGGAAAAGGGTTACAAATAATTGCTTTGGTTTTTGTCCTTGCACATGCAAGTTTTTTGTTGTATAATGTTTTGATCATTTCTTTGATCATTTGTGATGTACAATCCATCGATCTGGAACTTTGTGGTTTATGGTGTGGAAAGTAAATAGCCCTTGAGCTAGTGCTAGCTGTTCCTCCATGTTGCCAAAGCTGAGAGAAAACTGTTCCATTTTAGACAAGGAAGCGGCATTATTCCTGTAGATGTTTAGTAATATTGTTTTTTCCACCATGTGAGATGGAAAATTCAGTGTTGCATTTGTCACACTGTACCATATAGTCTCTTTTGGTTTTTTTTAATAAATAGAAATTCTCTGCTTAGCTCGTCATTAAATTTCATTCTCGTTGTTTACTCTTCTTTTAATTTATGGGTAAATACTATAAATAAATAATTTACTACAAAGGCTAAAAAAGAGTACTAAATTTTACCTCTGGCCATTACACTGTGGCGACTATTGCCCTTCCTTCGTCAATCAAATAATGAGTCAAACATCAAATTGAAAACAACAAGCTGCACTGTTTAATGGCAGTCTGCACTTATCTGCATTAAGACGAGACCAACACAGATTTGATTTATGTCCATATAGATGAGTCCATATAGATTATGTCCATATAGAGGAAAATGGTGTCACAGAAGTATGAACTCTTCACAATCGTAACCTTCGACACTGGTTCGACAACTATTCCGCACATGCGCAAAATGGTATTAAGGTTTTGAATACGCTTCAACAGGTATTTCGCACATGTGCAACTGCTTTCTTCTACAATGTGATGGAGCCACTCGTGCTTTGGTAAAGCTTTCCTTCTTGACAAAGCATATTCTTTGACGAGACATAATGACAATGATCAAAACACCATCGATTAAATCCAACTCACTACATCGCCTAATTTGCATGCATTTTATGTGCGGTTTTATATTTATATTCACAATTAATAAATATTGGGCAATATATTATTTTTACAGTACATTTAAAATAAGAAATGAAAATATTTTCTAAAAAGCAGAACTGTCCTGCCAAAATTGGAATGTGGGATTACTTTGCTTAACAAGTACACCAAAAATGTTAGTTAACAAATGTGAAGCAAACACACTCTCTGATAATACTAAGCTTTCAGATTAGATGCAAGTAATAAAATTACTGGCAGTCATTTTATTCATATTTCAATTTTAATAAATAGTTTTTCCTTATTTTGCTGCCAGGTTTCAGTTATCAGAAAATTTTTGATTTGGTGGGATTTTATACATTTCATTGACTTGCAAAGAATCTAGTTTTAAGAAAAATTTTCATCTTTTAAAGAAAAAGGAGGGCATTGGATATTAAAACCAGATTTGTCTTTGTATGAAGATAATTAGAAAAGGTATACCTGGAGTGAAAGATTTTATGCAGTGTTAAATTTATGAGTGCTGCCACAAAATACATCATATAAACGACTTCAAGAAAACCTTTTTAGTGCTATTCTGTATCAAATTATTCTATGCTGAAAACCACTGATGATATTAAAAAGATGTACGAAGCTAAGCGTTCTTCTAAAAATCTCATCGAGTGGGGTGTATCTATAAATGGGATATAGCAACTGAGAGGATATTAATCATTGAATGGATGTGTGCCAATTAACACGGACAAAGTGCTGGACTCGCAGATCGTATCACAGTTTCGTACCATGTGCAGCAAAATAAACAAAATGGTAAAGTGGAGCTAATTGTTCTGAAATAAAAACTTGTAAATAACCAAAACATAAAGCTGAGTACAATTGTTCTGCAAATTATAAATAATCAGGCATTGGATATGGAAGCAGTTGGTGCTTACCGCTTGAATGATCTACTAAATTACGGAAGCTGAAGTATGGTGAGTGTTTTAGGGGAACACTCAGCATACTTCAGCTTCTGTAATTTAGTAGATGGAGATTCTAAGCGGTTTTTAACTGTGAAAGTTATATATGGTAAAGATTCTGTCAAGAAATGGGAATGCATTGGACGGGCATAGAAAAGGGTTGGTAATAGACTGCAAAAAGTAAAAAATTCCACTCCTGGATTGATAGGAAAAGGTAAATTGACTGATTCTTTTAATGATAAACTACAGATTTATCGCAGCATTGCAATTATGAGTAGTGTTGGAAACATAGTTGAGATGCGGCAGGCTGTAATAGCTGCATTGTTCCATTGTAGCTCTTCTTCGTCGCCAATGTATGGTCAGAGTCCTCCTAGATCAAAAAGTCAGTGCAAGTATCAGCATGCAAATGCAGAAAAAAAAAAAAAACTCAACCATAAAACTTCTGGTATACCAGCACATATTTTAAATTCCATTAAACATACATATATGGAGTTATGTTAACAAATGTTTTAATGCCATTTTATGGCAAGTTGTTCCCAAAGAAACCTTTGTTAGCTTGCAAATATTAGTTGTTACTGTTGTGACTAATCTCTTTTGTTTGAATTGGAACAAGCCCACAAAATTCATCTTGGCAAGGAGTAGAAAATGATGCCTTTTGTGGCAAGAACCTTAAGCACCGTATAGGTAACGGTACAATTCTGCTGAATTTCACTCCAATTTTGAGGGAGAGCATTTTTCAGTTATTCGACTTCATTGCATACACACTAAGTGTATTTTAATATAATGGAAAACTTTTAACTTGAGTAATTGAATCCAAACACAAAATTTAATTCTATTTATTATCAAGCTCCAATGTTTGACACTCCTGCATAACATAGTGATGTTATTTTATTTCTCATGTATGACTCCTCTAAAAACATATCATGATCAACAACAAAAAGTGTGAGAAAACTTAATGCAAAAAAAAACAAATTAAACTTATTCCATCTAGCCATTTCTGTTAAATTCCAAATATTTGTTTACATTTGAAACTTAGGAGAATAGTGTTGCCAATCTAGAAACTAAAAAGAATCAAAGAAATCTAATCAAAGAAACTAAGCTTCGCCACAACAAAGATAATGCCTTTTATTATTGCAAATTAAATCATGCTTAATCCATTCTGAAATTTATTCGAGGAAATAAGTGTTAAATTTACTTCATAATTTTTAATATAGATATTTTGAGTTTTTATGTATTTTCCATTGTGGGGAAGTGAGAACTGAATTAATTGAATGAGAAATACTGAATCGCCTGTGAAAAAAAGTTTTTTTTTTTTTTTTTTCTTTTAAATATGTCGTTTTAGATTTATTATAGTATTTAAATAGAATGGGTGCCAACAATTATGTAATTCTTCGGATCATATAATATTTTGTGCATTCTGAGTTATAAAATGAATGAGATGTAATGCTGTTAAGTGAATCTAATGACAGAGTGTCAAGAAAAAATGCGTATACTTTAATATTCTGCACAAGGAAGTCGTGGTGTACACATCAGATTTTTTAATTAGTTTTCAGAATTAAAATTACTTGGCATTACTTTCTAAGCTGTTTTCACTAATTAATGTGCTTATCTTAATATATTTATGGTTAAAAAAAAATTTTTTTTTTTTTTAAATGATACCCAAACAGATTTGGATATTAAGCAATTTAAAGCTGTTTATTTTAAGTACTGTTGTTTTTGCAGTAAATTTTGAATTTCTTCTTGCGTATGTTGTGTAGTTATTGAAAAGTTGTTTTTATTCATTTAAGGACTACATATTTTCCGTGATATTTCAAGTTTTATCTTGTACAAAACCAGATATTTTGCATGGAAAAATGGGCAGAGCTCACTTCCTTACTTTTTCTTTTTTTCCCTAATATTTCCATTAATGTTAATAAATGCTTTTATTTGGCTCATGAATAAAAAGTAAATGTTTATACAATAGTTAATGAGTTACTTTACTAGGGTAGAAACAATAACATTTATCAGTTAAAGTAGTTTGTCATTTATAAGAAGGATGTAGAATTTGCCTAGTAAAATTCATAAATAAAAATTTGTGAAAAGAAGTAGCGATTGGTATCCAATCAATAGGTTTAATAACGGAGAATTATTTATATGAAATAATTGATACTCAGAAAATTAATAGTGATTTATAATTAATTACTTAATAATATAAGATATTAAGATAAAATATGTAATTATTAAATTTCGGGGAGAAAATATGTTAAAATACAGTATGAAGTAAGAGGAACTTTTTCTTATGAAATGGAAATTAAAAATTTGAGAATTGTATAGGGTATTCTTGTATTCAAATACTTGCTTATCACTCCTATTATACTTCCATATAATAGGAGCACTAGATTCACACTGTAACCAAACCACTTCACTCTATTTTTAGATATTAACAGAGTCTAAGTACTTGCCTTCACACTATATATGAAACTAACATTTCTTCTTATCTACTGCTTCAATTTCTGCCCAAATCATGTGTATGAGTTAATTAGTGGTTGAAGAATTATGTAGAAAGACTTCCTGTTTGATAATCTTTAGAAAAGATCATAAACTGTATAGGTCTGGCGAGCATATTAGCCATAATAAATCTCTATGTAGCAACATACATAAGACACAGTAGAAAGGCTTCTATAATGACTTGTCTGCTAGGTAGGAGTTTACTCTTGTATCGCAGCAAATTACCATAAGAAGCCTGTATTGATGGCAGTAAGAGGCGTATTGGGTTCTTTTTATTTGTGGAATCGGAGTATATTATTTCAGTTTGTTGTATCTATTTCATGGAAAAGCTATAAACTCTGTGTTTTTCCATAACATTTAACAGTTATTCCCAGTAAAAATTCTTCCATTGAGGGAATATGGAAATCCAAAATTTCATACTTTTGGATGTAGATGTTAATTTTTAAGTGTGTTTTATGAAAGGATGTTATATTTTTCATGAAGTGGCATAACTATTTCTTGTACAATTTTGCTTGCATATTCACTGGTAATATGTTTCAAAAGCTGCAGTGGGTTAAGAGAAATTATGTATGGATAATAGCTGAGGCTCTCTGTTTTGTATTTTAATAACATACATAACATGTAAAGCTAGCTAATGCATTATGCTAGTACATTATACATAAATAAAACTTAATTGGTGAAGTATGGACAGTTCAACCAACATTGCATCATTGAATAAAGGTATTGTACACATCATTGTGTATATCTCTTTTGTGCATTTAAAAGTAAAACTTCTGATAGACCTGATCCTTCATAGGCAACAAAGTAGTGAAAATTGTTGTATCAGTTAGTCATATGGACTTTCATGGAATATTTGAATAGTACTTTTCATTGAATCATTGCTTGAGCAATGAAATTTTTATCTGAATTGCAAATTTGTAGGTATGCTCATGATCAGGATTGTAATCTGATCATAGTATTGGATGGATGTTTTGGGATCTGTGTTTCGGCATGTTACGCTCATTTCCACTTTGTACGTGTTTTGAAACTTACGGACTGCTGATATCTTTGATTTTTCAAAATTTTCCTGGCTGTAATTAAACTGCAGTTATCAAATCAATAAATGTGGGAGCAAAACTGTTCACTATCACTTTATTTCAAAGAAAATTTTGTAAAAACATAATGTTGTTGTTATTCAAAACAAACATTGTTTTCTATAAATGCTTTCTTAGAATAATGATTGTTTTTTATTAAAATTCAAATTTGACATGTCATCTATGGAAGGTTTAAAATTGGTGATGTTTTTATTTTACTGTTATTAAAATTTTCTGTTTTGAATTAGGAAATTTGTGGCATGTGTAGTGTAAATGAGAAAATTTGAGCAATGTTGAGTAACTTGAAATTATATTAGTTATCCAGGAGCTTAGAGTTCGGAGTGCCTATTTTAACAGTTCATCCTGAATTCATTTCCCAGTGATTAAATGGCTGTTTGCATGGGGTTTTTAACATTTTTCATGATATTTAGCATGGATTCCATAAAAATATTCCGTGTAAATCAGCTAACCCTCAACTGTGTTGCTGTGGTACATGCCTAGACCTAACTTGAAAACTATTTAAAAATTATTTTTGTTTTTTAATTTCAGATTATTTTTAATTTAAGGAATTGTTATGCATAATATTTAAAAAGTTTTTCTTTATAAAAATTATATATATCTAACTTATGTCTGTTTTATTTTTCTTTAGCACTACAATTGCCTCTAGGAAGAACTACTGTGATGCACTTAATTCCCCGTGAAAATTTGCCAGAACCTAATTCGCAAGGTATAGATTTAGCTCGCATTTGCAGTTGTTTTTTGAGTATTATGATATCAAAAATGCCTCTAAAAATTATATTGCCATATATTTCTGGTTTTACATAATGTAATAATCATAATTGTTTGTAATTTGTAGTTTATGTTATCAACATTGCAAAGTATTTATAGTTTTACTAATGTTATATTTTTCCGTAAAGTGATCCCAGCATGTCATTCGTATAGTCCTAGATGTAAAAATCAGGACATTTTAGAGATATTCAAAAACATTTAATGAAGGAAAAAAGAATGAGTTAATAGTGTGAGGTAAATTAAAAGTCTAAAATTGTGAAGTTAGTTAATTGAACATAATGATGAGTATCAGAACTAAATTCTATTATTTGACTAAATAAATAAAATAATAAACTCTTATTATTTGGCTTCTTGAATTCGTATCATTAAAGTTTTCAGTGTATATAAATTGAATACCAAAAATTTAAGCATCCCTAACTATGGCTTCTCAGTATATCCAAACAGTGCATCTACTTAACTGTCATCGAGTCAACTAGGCTGTAATCTTTTGTGACAATATTTAAACAATATCTATCTATAATGTGATATCACACTTGTTTAATGTTATTGCAGTATGTTTAGTGAGGTCTGAAAAGGGTGTCAGAAACCTTAAAAGGATAAAAATCCACAGTTTACTGGTGCATGTTCAGCAACTGGGTGTCATTACGGTGTTCATGAACTGTAATATTATTTTATTATATACCTAATTATTCTAGGTGCTTTTAAATTTCATTAATTATGTTAAGTCATTTAAATGAAATAAATTTTAAACACCAATAAATTATAAAGCAATTTTCTTAATGAAAATTTTAATGATAAAAAATGGTTTGTGAGAGATGCTGAAGTAAAAAAATTCTGGAAAAGACTAATTTATAAATTCATCAGGTGGTAAATTTATGATAATGTGAGATTGTTAAATTACTTTAAATACTTTTAAATATTATTTTATTTCTTCTGTAAAAGCCATACTTCTTGGAAAACTTTACTGTTGCCTATCTTATATTGTCTATGTTATGTTGTTTCCAAATTTATTTCTTTGCAAGACATACATAGTGCTATTTACTCGAAATGCATATAAATTACTTGTAAAAATTGCTGCATCAAAGTTATACTGGTTTTATTTTTGTTTCTGTTAAATTAATATTTAATACAAAAATACTAAAATTTTTAGTCCAAAAGGGGCTTTGTCCGTGAAGGACATTGTGATTTTGTGTTGGAAACCTTAAAAGTCAATTACTTTTCAAACTGTTGCCACAAAATATTGCAGCCCTATATTTTATTTAAAAAAATTAAATAATGAAGAATCTGAATAAATGTATGTATATTTCTCCAAATATGATAAAACAACGGTACCTAGAGCCATCCAATTTTGAATAACGTACGTTTCCACCCGAATGTACGCATCTGGAAGCCCGAATTTGGAATTTGTTTTATTACCTATTTCATATTTTGTAAAACTTTAATGAATTTTTGATGACCGAACTCAAACGATTTAGAAGCGAGCAGTGCACTATATGGGAGGAAAAAAAACTTTTTTATTTAAAGCGCATGGAACTGTTATCAGAAATTCTAAAGATATACTCATTTTAAAATTATTTTGCGATATTACTGTTGAACTGAATTTTATGGTTTAAGTGTGAAGAACATGATATTTAATAAATAAAGGTAACACAAAACTTTAAAAAATGACCCTTTAGACATAATTTTAAATCTGAAACTTTTTTTTTTTAAGTTAAAAATAAGTATACATGGTATACCTTGCTTGTAACAAAGAGGGGAAAAGTACACATCAATATATAAAGAACCTCATCCAGTTTTGTATTTTAAAGCCATATCGAATTTATCCACAGTAAACGCAGTTGTTCAAAAGCTCCATTAAAACAAATCATTTAATTCTATGTTAAACATAGATCAGCCAACTGGAAAAAGGACCACAAGACCTAAAACTGTGCCCACAGGTGTGCAATGGAAAGCTTCTCCAAGAAATTCATTCCACCCAGACTGTTTGGAACAGCAAGTTTGTAGCTGCAGTATTTTACAACAATTGCAAATCATAAAATGTTGCAAATATGAAAAACCCATTAAACCCATAATTGAGTTATTCAGAAAAAAGTAAAAATATGTGATCTAATTGCATATGCTGACTACATATTGACATATTAGTCCTTAATTCAGGTTCCTTCCACATGCATCCCAACATGTTACAATCAGTACATGAAATTTCATGTGTAATCCCTTTTTTTAAAATCGAATTCTCAGAGACAATGGATGGTTATTGTATCTTAATTATAGAAGAGCTGTTCTAAAATTTCAGGGACTGAACTACACCGCATGGATTTTATAATTGTCACATACTTACTGCTGTAGCATGTAAAATAACTGTATCCATAACAGTTCATTCCTCAAAGAAAAATGGCCAGTTTTGACTGAATCTAAATTACATATTATGATCTATTACTGATACAAATTTAGAGAGAAAGCTTTTGTACTGAGGAAGGCCTTTGTAGAGGGAATTGTAAATCGCTCACTTTTAGTATGCAACAGTTTGTGTTTCAAAATTTTTTTTTAATTCTTAATTAGCCTCTCGTCATATATCTTCAATAGATAAACTTATTAGACGGTTTCCTTTAACATGTGGATTTCTTCTTTTTTCATCATATTGGTATTGTAACGTCTTAGTTAGTTTTTTATTCCAATGTCCTGGAGAAGAATGAAATTTTCCTTTATGAAAATTATTTCATGTACTCTTTTAACCAAATAATTATGAACTCAGCATTAGTAAGATATTCAGAAATAGAAATGCATACTTTAACTCTGTGCATTAGATGAATACATCCTTAAATTTTGTGTTGTTATAATATTGCACACTTGTTTTAAATTACATTACTGTTAAAATTTTATTAAATTAACTTTAAATAAGTTTATTATAATTCTTTGTATTTAAATGTAGTACAAATTTGATTACAGTCCAAGAAAACTATTGGGTAAGTGCAAAAGCTCTACCCATTTTCATTATCCATAATGCAAAATGAACAGTACCTATTATTGTGCATAACCCCCATTGTTATCTATGATCTCTTGCCATATTTCTGGTAGAAGTTGAATCCCACAGCAGTAAAATTCCAGCAGTTTTGAGTCAAAAAAGTGTTGGATGGCAGTTTTCACATCATCAAAGATTTTCTGACTGAAGGAAATGTTCAGCGCACAAACTAGGTAATAGTCAGTTGGTGCCAAGTCAGGAGGATGGGGTAAAACCTCTCAACCAAAGCCAAGCAACTTTTGGCAAGTGATGGTAGCAGCATGTGGTCTGGCATTATCATGATGAAGGATAACACGACAACGATTGATGAGACTTGTCCGCTTTGCTACAAATTTGAATGGATCCTGTCTAGCTATCGACAATAGAAGGCAGCAGTGATGGTTTGGTTGAGTGGCAGGACCTCCCAGTGAATTATTCCCTGCACAGTCAGACACTCAATAACACCTTCTTGGGATGAAATTCAGCTCTTGAAGTCGATGCGGGCAAATCAGAAGGGTGACACACTTGCAATGCTCTATGTTACAATGCATAATCCACTTCTCATCTCCTGTCACAATTCGTGTCAAGAATGTATCAGGAAAGCAAGGTTTCCAACTTTCTCTTAAAACCCAACTTAACCAGCCGTGTCTCTCAACAGCTGTTTGGAGTACATTGAAGGACTCCGCTAATTCTTGCACCTTTGGGTTCGGGTTGTTCCTTATGGCTTGGCCAATATCGTCTTCTCCAATGTGTGATGGCCATCCACTCCTAGCCTGGTCTTGGCGGCTTCTGTCTCTTTCTGTAAGTTTATGAAACCATCGATGACATGTCTTTTCGTCTGCTGCATCCTCCCCATAAACTTGACAAATATTGTGACATGCTGTGGCTGCCATACTCTTTTTATCAAACTCGTATAACAAACAATGTCTTACATGCTCCTTCTCAGTGAGATTTTTTTTTAGATGATTAACTATGCGAGACGTGAAGCATTTGTATGTGAGGCATCCACATGTTTGATTGGCCGACGATTTTTGTCATTACCATGTCATGTGTAACATCAATTCCATTGCAAATTTGCATATCCAAAAACGAATAGAACTTTTGCACTCATCTGATATTTTATATGATTATGTAGTAATCAAATTTTGTGGTAAATTGTAATCATAAAGATTTTAAGATAGAAAATAAGTATGTTATTGTGTTGAAGGACAAAGTGAACAAAAGATAGTGTAAAGGAAAAGTTAATTTTACTTAATAATATTTGCATTCTTCTGGGCATTAATGACTGAATTTGGTTTCAATTAATGTAGAAGAGCTGTTCTAAAATTTCAATGACAACTATACCACATGAATTTTGTAATTTTCATTCACAAAGGTATTCTGTATCATGTTTGTCTCATGTTAATAAAACCAATATGTAGTTTTCATCCATTTACTGGCTATAAAAGTCAAACTGCGGTGTGTATTAAGTGGTAGATGAGAATGGTACACCATTAATTATACCAGATAAAAGATCATTATTGAATTTTGTGTCAGATTGTGCAGTAGTAGTGCCGGGAAATATTTCAGATGATCAAACTGGTGTTTGGTGAAAAGGAATGGTTTGGCCATATTTGAATGATGATAACATTGTATAAGATGAGCATAGATGTGGGCACCTGCTAACATCTGTAAACAATGAGAACATTCTGAAAGTAAAGACACTTTTAAAAAAAGATGAGCAGTTACAGTTCAACTGTCTCAAATGCAACCCTGGCTGGCATTCTGCCAAAACACATAGACTCATTCAAAAGGGGCGCTGTGACGTGAAAAGTCACATGAAAGTCTTCTCTCTCCGGAAAGAGATATGCTGGAGGGAAAGAAAGTCCCCATCCTTTCACCCTATTTTAGAATAATTCAGTCCGAATGCCACATGCATATTTGCACTCATTGTCGCGGATGAGGCGGTCGGACTATATCTGTTCATGAATTTTCTGTTGGTGTAGCAAATAATATTGGTACAGCAAAATGCTTCAGTATTGTAAAGAAGCTGAAAATATTAGTTTTTCTGCAAGATTATTGTGATATTGAGAAAATTAATAATGCAGGCTGTGTCATATTCTGTGGTACCAGATATTTCTTTAACGAGCAGAAAATTCTTGAAAGGAATAATCACTAATCACCGATAAGCACTTAATCAGTCCTTGATTTAGAATCAAAGCAGCAGTCTAGCCTATAGAAACATTGACTAGCACCTTCCAAAATATTTTAGGTGGGTTCCTCAAAGAACAATATTTTGTTATTTGATATTTGTGGAATAGCACCACAATGTTGATTTTTAAGGAAAGAGTAAAGTGAAAGTTATTATGCTGATATTGGCAGTCCTCAGCTACATATGCATAACAAGCAATGAAAACTTGGGGGGAGGGGAATTAGTGGACACTCTCTCTCTCTCTCTCTCTCTCTCTCTCTCTCTCTCTCCCCCCCTCCCTACCTACCTACCTACCTACCTACCTACCTACCTACCTACCTACCTACCTACCTACCTTCCTACCTACCTACCTTCCTACCTACCTTCCTACCTACCTTCCTACCTACCTTCCTACCTACCTACCTACCTAAAGCAAAAGCTACTGCATTTGCTATTTTACAGTAATTGTCAACAAATAGCCTAATATTATATAGAAATGATGGAATCTGCTGTTTTGAAAAGGAATCTTGCATTAAATTGCTTCATGACCAGGCTCCAAATGGTAATCTGTCCACCAATTTTCAGAATAATCCTCATAGTAGTTATTTGTAAGAATATGTAATATTTGTAAACTGTTTGTGGAAGAAATATTTTAAAAATATTTTAAGGTATTCTTTAGGTATTCAATCATTTAAAATTCAAATAACATTCAAAAGTTAAGTAGTGAATATTCTTTAAAAATTACTTAATTTAAAGTGCAAATGTCACTGGTATTATTTAAAATGAGATAATCTATATATAAGTTTTATCTTTTTCTGTACTGTGATACAAGTCAGTTCAAGTAATGAATTCTGTTCTTTTTTTAAATTGTGTTTTGTGATTTCACAGTGAGTAATAGTGTTTCCTTTTACAGATCAGCGGCATAAAAGCAAGGAAAGAAGCAGTGGTTGCTGTAGTTCAGCATGCACAATATTATAGGCTGCACAGATGGAAAAATAGTAATTTCACAAAATGTGTCTCGGCAACAATAATTATGGGGACGGAATTAAAACGGTATCTGTTCCTGTTCAGATTTTTCCATAGCCTCTTTCCAAAAACAGAAGGCTGTGGTTTAGAGAACTATGGTCACGGGTTTAAACTAGTCTGTAATTAATCCAGCACTCTGTTGTCTGCTATGTGCTGCATTTATTATGTTCAGAGTTTCATTTTTGTAGATCAGCCTGCGCAGGTTTAATCTTTACTGGGTTTACTACTCCTTAGTGTATGCTGATCCACATCGTTATAGTATTGGTGATCACCTTAAATTTAGAACAAAGTCCCTCCAGACAAATCAGATTAATCATAAGTGATGCATGCAATCCTGCTTTTCCTGCATTTTTAAACTCTTCAAAAGTTTTAGTCATTGGTTTTTTACTTATTATTCTTGTTTAGAGAATTATCAAAATGTGTACTTGG
This sequence comes from Stegodyphus mimosarum, assembly GCA_000611955.2. NCBI lineage: Eukaryota > Metazoa > Arthropoda > Arachnida > Araneae > Eresidae > Stegodyphus > Stegodyphus mimosarum. The sequence continues at coordinate 168,345 of KK113642.1, read as the reverse complement.
ACGTGGTTTTAATCCCTAGACTTCAGCTGTTGCAGATCATGACATGTTTGAACATTTTATTGATCTTAATCTTAAGAAAATCATTCCAGAATTATCTTAGCCTAGAACAGTTGTGGACTGGCAGTATTTGTGCAACTGATGTGTGTGTGTGATTATTGGACATAGGACAAAGTGCTTGTTAGTTATTTGTACATATTTTTGCTTATATGTTCCTTTAAAGACTAGCTCTGATGTTATGGAGCTGTGTATGTAGAATATATTTAAGTAAAAAAAGATACTGAAGTACTGTGGCATATGCAGTTTGAAAAAAAAAAGTATGTATATATTCTAAAAATGTTAAAATTTTGTATTTTATCTTTTGAAGTTGTTTTGCAAATTCTTTTCATCCTTTACCATTTGTTATGGTTATCAAAATAATATATCTCTTTCCTTCTCACTCTGAACCTACCAATAAATTTTGGTTCGTTGAATATAAGTAATCTACATAAAAAGCTTGGTTTTATTATTGCATAATTATATAATTTTCTTAATTGCATATGTCACCTTTCAGTATTGTTGACATATAGTGATCTGTTCATGATATATATTGTACAAATAAATACTGGAGAGTTTACTGTTGTTACATTGCCCTGAACTGCCAGATAGATTTTATGCTTATTGTGAAATCCCATGCTTCACTTGTTAGATCTGACTCGATATTATATATTTTTATTTAATTTGTATTAAGGTGTGTAGGATCAAATATTTTATATGGAGCTTGTGCAGGAGACTTTTGAGTTGTAAGCAGTTTTATTCACAGAAGCACTGACACAGATTTGGCAAGAGCAAATAATTTCATTTTTCACAAAATGCTTTCCATTTTTCCTGCAGATTCTACAATTGCTGTGCAGTGCATGGCATAATTCCCATCAAAAATATAATATCTTAATGATGCAATGGACTCAATGTAAAGAATTATGTAAACCATCTTGTGTCCCCAGCAGTGTAATTAGTCTGTACATATATTGTATGTTTGGATTGTAAAGTTTTGAGCCTTTGTACATAGTTTAATCTTATGCATGTGTAACTTTACTGAGCACTTTGTTAGACTTTCCTTTCCTTCCATTGTAGCCAAGAAACAGAGTTTCTGTTTGCAATACTGTTAAATAATGGAATCTAATTCTGTGTGCCATTTTAACACCTTTTATCTTAATAAAGTAAAAATTATTCACATATTTGTGTCTGACTAATTTTATAGAAATTAGCTGTAAACTCAAAACGGAAGATTTTGAGTTTTTAAATTTGAAGTCTTTTTTTTTTAACTGGTTTTTTCATATTTAATAGTAAAACTAGTTGCATGCAAATTTTGAGAAAATTATAAATATTGCTACGTTCTATTTATCATTTGTATAGGTTTTTCTGAGTTACAAAGTTCAGTTTATTATGCATTAAGGGTGTTCTGAATCTAATAGTACAAATTTTGAGGAGAGGTAGACAACGTCAATCTGAACATTCATATGGAAAAGCGTGACTAGATATGCCACCCATTAGTGACAGAAGAGAGAATGCAACAAGAACAGAATACACGAAGTGATGTGAAACACTTTGTTAAACAAAATTTAATAGTAAGTGACTGATAGACATAGAATATAATTTTGCAGGAGATATTGAAAATTCCTCCCAGTGGCAAAGCCATGTGCAAATACTCTGAGAATTTTCAAAGATACCTGGAATTCTGTGATTATTAGTAGCAGTGATGGCAGTTCTTGCTGTAAGGCCCATGTTAGAAATCATTCATTGGGCTTTGAAGTCTGAAGTATCCTGCTCAATATTCATGCAGTGATGCAATTCTCCATACAGAGCCCCAGATGCAAAGCTGTATCACTGGTAATTCACACCAATGTTCTCTACCTCTCTCTCCAGGTTTGTGCATGGAGTTTCAAGACACCCTGTGTAACTTCATCAAATATCAGATGATAGAGTTGTATGTTGTGATAATTGTAATATATTGATCAAATATGTAGGAGAATAATAAAAAAGCTGCATGTTTTTGGAAAATGTAACTAAATATTGAAAACCACAAATATCATGTAAAGGATTTATTAGATGAAAAGTACAGGAATATATAATAATTTATCATAAAAGAATTGTTTTAAAGTATAATTGCACATATTCATATATAAATGTGGAAGATATTGACTCCATTATTCTTCCTATAGCTGCCGACTGGCTGTTAAATTCTATGAATTAAATTTATCATTTAACGCACATTTTTAATACACAAATGCCCATAACAGACTTTTAGGTTGGTCAGAGTTTAATAGTGATTTACTATATTTATTTATCCATAGTTTATTTTTTGTTTAGACATATATAAAATGTGTTAGCTTTTTGTGACAAGATGCCAGACAACGTAGTAAATAGTTACTGTATAAACAAATCTAGGTATCACATTAATATTTAAAATTCATTTGCATATATTATCATGAAATGTGTAATGAAAATGTTAATAAAAGTCATCTGTTTTATTCTGTTGTTTTATCCTTTTTTTAAAAAAAAATTCTGTCTATACTTAAAAATATTATTGTTGAGAATATTTGTTTGCTGTTTGCAATTAAAATTGCTGTACTTGGAAAGAAAGCAAATACTAGAATCTTATTTATTTTACATATACAGTATAATGGGAAGAAGACATTAAATTTGCAAGCAATTTTGGGATGTACAGTATGCATAATTCCATACACAGAACTGCCACCATTGCCAGCACCAGTGGCTGTAATTCAGCTGAGCATTGAGTTGAACTGAGCTTGAATGACAGATAATGGATACTTCTTTTCCATACGGCTTTAGCTCTGTGCTAGAGTTCATTTATCTTAATGGCTGGCAACTGGTGGCATGCTAGTCTTCCAGCAAATTACAATCTGATATTCTCAATGAGGGAGAGATCTGGAGAACTTAACTGGGCAGGGTAAACCCTCTTTATTATAGAAGGACATGGGTAACACGCAGTCATGCATTACTTTGTTAAAAGGTAGTGTCGTCGAAGCCTCGAAGATAGGACAGATTCACAGGCCTTAACACATCAAAAAATGCAATAGTTACTGTCTGCATTACTGGCTATGCAAACAAAAGGTAACTGAAATATATACCCAAAAGCATCCCGTACCAGCACGGCAAATGCTGGGCCCATTTGATGATGATGAATCCAAGCTGTGATGTCCATTCATTTTGGTGTTGCTTCTACACACGTGTATGCCCATCATGATGCTCTATGCAGAATTGGGATTCATTTGAAAAAATGGCATGGTGTCAGTGTTGTCTTCATTCATCACACCACTGCAGATGCATCTGCCTCTGCTTCACCATCAAGAGAAGCTGCAGCAGTGCTAACAGTCTGTGATGCTGCAGACATCATTGCATTATCCATGTAGCACCTCCCATCCTGTGCAAGAGGCTGACTCAGGATGCATACTGGTTGCTGTACAATCCTGTAAGCCTGAGAGGACCACTAAGGCTTGAAAGTAGTGTTAGTGGTCCAGGACTTCTAAGATCTTGTTGAACAGCACTCAGTATGGTTCTTCTGGACCCTTATGTTCACCTGGTAGTCATAGTATCCCACCACAAGCAGCAGTATTATGAAACAATAAATCGCAGTCTGCATATAGGCTGTAATCCTTCTGCGGTCAAATTCCGACGTGATAATAGGAGTTCTTCCTTCTTGCATGACATAATATGAATTTTTACACTAACAACCAGCATTCGAATGCAATTTTCAATGAGAAACCGGCTGTACAATCTTCTCAATTAAACATAATTTAGGTGACATTACTCATATTATATCTTGTATGCATATGCTGGCATGCTAATCATTTACATATCCCAGCAGTATGTTTCATGCCAGTTTGACTTTTTTAATATGCTGCCTTCATGGTATAGCAATTTTAATGACCAGTAGTGTGTTGTTTTCTTTGTGGTAAATATTTGTTAATGTAATACTAAGAAATTTCAAACAAGAGTATAGAGTTACATTAATTTAGAAGTCAAGCAAGAAAAATCAGCATTAAATTTTATTTCTAAATTAATATTTGTTTGGTGTGTTATTGTATATTAATTATAGAGTTACATGTTTGGTAAATGAGTTAAATTTATTTGTATGGAAATATGAAGTATGGTTATATCATAAAAGCATCAGTAAAAAAAATAAAATAACAATTGTAATATAAATAGACTCATTTGTTGTTAAAACGATAATGTAGAAAACCTTTACAAAAATCATAAATGAAGCATATGTAAATCTCATTAAATAATTATATGGTAATAGGCATCTAATAATTTCAAATCCATCCTGAAACTACATTGAAAAACTTTCTACACTGCACAAAGGGCTGGAGTAACCATTAAGCAATACTGTTAGCACATGCTTAGAACAACAAGGAAAGGGGACACCACAAAATAGTCTTTAAGGTATTGAGGAAAGAGATGCCAAAAAATTTCGTGTTGCCTCTTTCACCGTTGAACGTATGCAGATGTGAGGGCACCAAAGTCTTAAGAAATTTGGGCCCCTGAAGATCTTAATCTGGCCCTGGCTGCACATTAAAAATTATTCTGTATCATAGCTGTCGGTGCTGTAACATAAGGTATAAGAAACCTCTTCTGTTTACTAGAATTATGATGCAAATATTTATAAAAATTATCATTTATAAATGACATAATACACAAATTCTAATACACAACCATTAAAAAAATCTATGAAGTGAGTTTTAAGAGAAATGGTTGAGCAGGAAATTAAAAAATTCTGAAATATGCGGTAAAAAGTCTTAAGATCTGAGCTCGTTTTGGCTTCGGCGATTTCGGATTTTTCCGGATAATAGGTCATCAATTTAAATCTAGCAAGCTGACATGTAGAAATTACAAAATTTAAAATATGAAATACTGAATCATTTATGAACTTCAAAGATAAAGTTTCTAATTAAAAATTTACGAGAAAAAAAGCTCAGTAAGCTTTGATTTATTAAACATTTCCAGCGTAAATTTATCATTCGCTTCGTTTTTTATGGTAAAAACTTTCTCTTTAATTCTATAGATAGACAATTTCTTGTTTAGTTAATTCGCTTCGTTTTTTATGGTAAAAACTTTCTCTTTAATTCTATAGATAGACAATTTCTTGTTTAGTTAAAAAGTTCCTTTGTTCATGTCCAGTGATTGTCGCTTCAAGAATTCTCACTAAATTGGTCAGTCGAAAGTTGTTCGTTCTCAGCAACCTCTTTTCCACTTTCTTCTCGTACATTAACGATATTTTCAGGACTTGGAAGCATACTACATATTTCGCAGCCTGTTACCTGATAGATGATTGGGACATTACCATAGCAATGAAAAACTTCTGTTACATCATTTTCACATTTGTTACTACTATTCCGCATTTATTCACAAATTCCATTAATTGGAAAATTTCGCTTTTTGTTTCTGATATCTGAAAACCTTCAAATTCGCGGCTATCATCTTAAAGCTTAGGTAGGGTCCGCTTTACACTGATACCGATGTATCATGAGATTGGCGACTAAAGACATGTTCTGCTAAATTTTGTCTCGCTTCTAGCGCACTTTGATGAAGTTAAACGGAAATTATACGAGTTTAGTTATTATATTTACAACTGCTTTCTGCACATGCTTAAGTCCTATCTGAGATCCGAATATAAAAATTCGTACATATACACAGTCCAGTCACATTAATGTGACCATCTGTCAAAAGCCAGAATAACCACCTTTCGCAGAGCGGACTGCTGCGAGACGTGCAGGAAGAGAGTCGCATAGGTCCCTGAAGGTGTTCTCTGGGATGTTGAGCCATGCCGACTCTAATGCCGTGGCCAGCTGCGCTAGATTACGCGGTTGAGGATCCATGGCGCGAACAACTCGATCGAGATGGTCCCACAGATGCTCGATTGGGTTTAAGTCAGGTGAGTTTGCTGGCCAGGGGAGGACGGTAAACTCATCCTGGTGCTCTTCGAACCACGCACGTACACTGGCAGCTGTATGGCACCTCGCATTGTCCTGCTGGAAGATGCCATCATCCTGAGGAAAAACAATGCGCATGTAGGGGTGAACATGGTCCGCAAGGACAGATGCGTACTTGTATTGATCCATTGTGCCTTCCACAATGATCAGTGAACCTAGAGAATGCCAGGAAAACATTCCCCAGACCATAATGCTCCCGCCTCCAGCTTGGACCGTTCCGGCAATGGTTGCAGGGTGGTTCCTTTCAGAGGTTTCACGCCTTATACGCCAACGTCCATCTGTCCGATGGAGCATAAAACGCGATTCATCCGAAAACGCAACCTGTCGCCACTCAGTGGACGTCCAGCTGCTGTACTGGCGTGCAAATTCTAGCCTTCGCCGTCGATGAACAGCAGTCAGCATAGGTGCACGAACCAGGCGTCTGCTTCGGAGGCCCAGACGCAGCAATGTTCGCTGAATAGTACTTTGGGAGACACTTTTGGTAGCCCCTTGGTTCATTTTGGTGGTCAGTTGCTCAACGGTAGCCCGTCTATCTGCCCGAACGCATCTCCGCAACCGTCGTTCGCCTCTGTCATCTATGGCCCGTGGTGCACCACATTTGCCACGTCGCTGATTTTGGACAGTCCCATTTTGCCATGCACGGTACACTTTTACCACGGCGGCACGCGAACAGTTCACAAACTCAGCCGTTTCGGAAATGCTTCCACCCTTGGCCCGAAAGCCAATGATCATGCCCTTTTGGAAGTCGGATAAATCGCTTCGTTTCTGCATTACGCCAACGATTGAAATGTTTTCCGAAGCCCTCACACACCCTTTATATACTCTCAACTGCACTGTGCTGCCACCTGCCTTCTGTGATTGGTTATTTAACTCTGACATGGAAAGTACTTGGTGGTCACATTAATGTGACTGGACTGTGTACTTATGGCTTATCCATGACCAGCGATAGACATTTTGCGGCCTGGTGCAGTCTCTGGGCCCGAAATTCTGCTGCCATGACAGAGCAAGTAAACGTTCTTGTGGACAAAAGATTATGAGGGTGCATTTTACAAACTTAAGGAGTTTTTTAACATCAACGACAATCCTAATGTATCCTCAACTCGACAAACCATTCATTTATGACACAGACGCAACCAGTGAGAGTGTCGATGCTGTTTTATACCAAGACATAAATGGGCAAGAACGCTTCATAGCATACTGGGAAAATATATCTAAATTGGAGAATTTCTGTGCCACCAAGAAAGAGTTGCTCACCGTAGTTAAAGCCGTAGACTATTTCCACCATTACTTCTACGAATCTCTGCTCTGCACAGATCATGCATTGTTGATCTCGCTCTGAATTTTAACAATTCCGAAGGCCAAATAGCCAGGTGGATACGGACTCTAGGAATGAATGATAAGAGATTATTATACCTTATCGAAAAGGATTGTCTCGACTCAACGTCGACGCCCTGTCTAGAAGACCCTTCAAGAAAACTGCCGATATTGTTCCAAAGCGAAATAGCTGGTTAATCCGGTCGCACGTCACGTTCAGCTTCTGATCCACACCTATGGAATGACGAAGAAATCAAGAAAGACTAGTTAGAAGATGGCGACATTAAACCCATAATTGACCTATTGGAGTTTTCAAATAAACCTTAGCAGGACATTTTAATCTACACAGTCCAGTCACATTAATGTAACCACACGTACTTTCCATGTCAGAGTTAAATAACCAATCACAGAAGGCAGATGGCAGCACAGTGCAGTTGAGCGTATATAAAGGGTGTGTGAGGGCTTCGGAAAACATTTCAATCGTTGGCGTAATGCAGAAACGAAGCGATTTATCCGACTTCCAAAAGGGCATGATCATTGGCTTTCGGGCCAAGGGTGGAAGCATTTCCGAAACGGCTGAGTTTGTGAACTGTTCGCGTGCCGCCGTGGTAAAAGTGTACCGTGCATGGCAAAATGGGACTGTCCAAAATCAGCGACGTGGCAAATGTGGTGCACCACGGGCCATAGATGACAGAGGCGAACGACGGTTGCGGAGATGCGTTCGGGCAGATAGACGGGCTACCGTTGAGCAACTGACCACCAAAATGAACCAAGGGGCTACCAAAAGTGTCTCCCAAAGTACTATTCAGCGAACATTGCTGCGTCTGGGCCTCCGAAGCAGACGCCTGGTTCGTGCACCTATGCTGACTGCTGTTCATCGACGGCGAAGGCTAGAATTTGCACGCCAGTACAGCAGCTGGACGTCCACTGAGTGGCGACAGGTTGCGTTTTCGGATGAATCGCGTTTTATGCTCCATCGGACAGATGGACGTTGGCGTATAAGGCGTGAAACCTCTGAAAGGAACCACCCTGCAACCATTGCCGGAACGGTCCAAGCTGGAGGCGGGAGCATTATGGTCTGGGGAATGTTTTCCTGGCATTCTCTAGGTTCACTGATCATTGTGGAAGGCACAATGGATCAATACAAGTACGCATCTGTCCTTGCGGACCATGTTCACCCCTACATGCGCATTGTTTTTCCTCAGGATGATGGCATCTTCCAGCAGGACAATGCGAGGTGCCATACAGCTGCCAGTGTACGTGCGTGGTTCGAAGAGCACCAGGATGAGTTTACCGTCCTCCCCTGGCCAGCAAACTCACCTGACTTAAACCCAATCGAGCATCTGTGGGACCATCTCGATCGAGTTGTTCGCGCCATGGATCCTCAACCGCGTAATCTAGCGCAGCTGGCCACGGCATTAGAGTCGGCATGGCTCAACATCCCAGAGAACACCTTCAGGGACCTATGTGACTCTCTTCCTGCACGTCTCGCAGCAGTCCGCTTTGCGAAAGGTGGTTATTCTGGCTTTTGACAGATGGTCACATTAATGTGACTGGACTGTGTATAATCGTTCAACGAAACAATATGAAACTCTTTGAGACCCATTCCATATTCGAAATGGCGCCTTGTACGTTTAAGTTCGAATCGCATAACGGAAAGGCATTCCGATAGCAGCTGACACTTCCAAGATCCTGGATGTCTTTAAAGAACTACATAACAGTCCCACCCGAGACCACTTCGGAATAATGAAGATTTTGCATAGAATTCGAACGCGGTTCTGGATTAAAGCAAGGCCTGTCGTGCAAAACTGGTACCGATTTTGCGATGCCTGTGCGGCTCGGAGAGGACCGAAAAAACGCATCACCTTCGACATCCTGGGACTTCTGCCACGATCGGATGATGGCAACAAATAAATCCTCGTTGTCATTGATTACTTGTAAAGTTATCCTATCCCTGATCTAAAGGCTGTCACGATAGCAGAAACAAAGATTCAACATTCGTTTTCTACGTTTGAAGTGCCTCTTCAGTTACATTCTGATCAAGAAAGGAATTTTATCTCGGCTGTGATTAAAGAACTATAAAAACTACTCGGCATAGACAAAACCCAAACGACACTTTACATACGCAGTCAGACGGCATGATGGAGAGGTTTAATTGAGCCATACTTAACTTGTCGTTGGGGGCTTTCAAAAACCAATAGGACTGGGACAAGAAGTTAACTCTGTTTTTACTGACTTATCGCAGTGCTGTCCACGAGACTACCGGCTATTCTCCATCCCAAATGCTCTTCGTCTACCTTGTAATCTCTTGTTTGGTCGCCCTCCGGATGCGCCTTAGTTGCTTGAGGAGTGCATCCAAGATCTTGAGTCTCGATTTATTTTATGCTTCGCAAGAAGGAGGGAGTTTACAAATGTAATACGGAAAGACTCAATAAAGGGAAGGTTTGCCGAAAAAGTAAGATTACAGGAGAAAGTCTCTTTACCAATAAGTTAAATGGCAGTGCAAAACTGTTGATGGTTTTGGCAACTAATTTTTGTCTCGTAATTCGGTAAAAAGTCACGAAACTTGGCCGCCATATGATGACATTTGGGTTCGATTCCTATGTGATTGTAACTATACTGAGCCTTATGTAACTCTAAATTATGTTCTTCAGCAATTTCAAGAAGTCAAAGGTACTGGAAATTTCTAGCCGGTAAGACCGAAGAGAACTTTAGTTCTCAGTTTAGCTCAGAGTATTCAAGGATTACTGTGCAAGCGTATGCTTATTTTATTGTGTTTGAAAGTTTCTTGTGCTTTTTGTAGCTTGAAGTGGTAACTACTATTGTGCTCTGTCGTACTGAGAAGAGTTGTGCGAATACTTTTGTGAAAAGTTCTACAGTTGTAAAGTGTTTCTTTCCGGAATATAAATTTTATCAAGCTATGGGTTCTGTAGGCATTTAATGCATTTCCCCTAATGGCAGATGTTTTTACCATCCCTCCAGGACCGGGATGTGGAATGTGAGTTGCTGAGTATTCCTCTCGACTCAGCTTGTTAGCTCGTCGGCTCGACCATAGGTTAGAGGACTCTTGGAGCGTCTGTAGGGGTCAGGGCGTTTAACTGTGTAAGGCAGCCTCGAGCTTGCCAGGTCTCAACACCCCTTTCTCCTAGCACATTGTTTTATTTGACCGAAAGTTTTAACCAGGGCAGGAGTTCGCCTCTGGTGTTCACTTCTGTCTTATTTAAACGTGAATTACGATGTGTGTGTAAGTGCAGACGCATTCGACTAGATTGCTTAATCCTTATTTTATGTCTACTGTTGCAATCGTAGTAATTTAAGCAAGTTTTGTCTTTTTTGTGATTGCTTGTTATTGTCATTCTACATAAAAAAAGGTAAGTGCAGTTACATATAATGTTAAACTTATTTAATCGGAAAACCAACAATTTGAGTATAATTACTTGAAAACTGTTTACCTCCCATGTTTGAACCATTGTCGTGTTCTTGGCCGCGTAAATTACTAATATCTAAGTCTTTATTAAGAATGTTGTCCGTTCTTCACCGGTCGTATCTATTGTAACACAAAATACTAAAAGCCTTTCTTCAATACTCATGCCTGTACTTTTTAGATTAAGATACCTCATACAAATTGATATCTGCCCTTGATTGCTGGCAACAGGGGTACAATCAAGTAAAATAATAAAATACTTTTCCTGTTTGACTCTTTTTAAAATGATTTGCTTTATATTATCTCCTGATAGGCTAATTGTTTCATTTTGAATTTTATCTCCAAGGTAATGAGACACATTTTTTTGAGTTTAATTTTATTAATGTATACAGACATGATAGGTCAGATTTTGTGATAATTTCTATACAGTATAAAAAATTATTATTTCTTTCGAATAATTTGTAACTGGAACCAAAGAAGGCTAAGTTTTGTTTGGCTAAGAACTGAATGGCATGGATAATTTTTTCAATAACATCGCATCAATGCTTGGTCTCTTTTTTTTAATAAATTTTAAAATTCCGAATCAACAGGTTTATTCTTTCTTAATCGTTCTAAGAAATCGGGCCAAAGATACAGATTCCGAAAATGCGTTTTATTTTTTTCATGAATTTTGAAGTTCTCATTTAAGTGGTTCCAGTCATTAAATTCAGAACTATTCAATTTTACGTTGCTGAAACTGTTAAAAATTTTGCAACAAAAACAATAAACAGAATGTTTTTCAGGAGAATTTAGAACCAATCTCTTTTAACTCTTCCGTTGTTTGGCAAGATTCGACAAAATTGCATCTAAAAAAATGTACGTCCATTTTTGTCTTTTGGGAAACTGAAACTGGAAACGAGGTTTTAATGATATCCAGGACCATTTTCTATTGAGGCTTTAACTTGGGATTTCAATAATAGACTTGGGCATAATCCAGAATCATCAGGCACAGACAAATGCGAATCTACTGTAAGAAATGGGTATCTGTAACAGAATACTAGGGAAATCTACAGAAATTGCAGATTTCACTAGTATTTCTCCTGTTTTGTCGACAGGCTGCATTGAAGTTAAAGCTAATTCCCGGATGAAAACAATTTCTAACTCTTTCTGATTATTAGGTTCTTTTTGTAATTTCAGTGGTAGCTGGTACGTTGATGGAGAACTGTGTATTCTCTGGGTTTTGCAAAAAAACTGAGTATTTTTAAAGTTCTAGTTTATTAAGTCTTCCTCTCACTTTCTTTTTCTTCATTAAATACTGATGCCCAGTTTTTTCTGTTTCTTTTCCGACATCTGGGAAAAAATGAAAACAGAAAAAGTGGAAATAAAAATAAAAGTAGAAAATAACTGTTATAAACTATTGCGTAAAACACTTCTTCAAAACTCTCGGAAAGTCACTGTTTGAAATATTTTACCTTACTTCTGAAAAACTGAGTATATCTTAAACCATTGTTGGGAAAATATATGAACTATTAAATCAATATCAAATAATTCAAGAAGGTGGTGGTAATTTTTTGTTTATTAAAGTAAATAAATCCAATTTAAAGTTAAGACTAACGAAATAACGAAATATTTTCCTTCGGTTTTCTGTATCACTAAAGATCGGAAAGTGGCCATTTTTTATTTTAGAACACTTTGTATATTTTTACTTCACTTTAAATCTGAAATGGGTATATTTTAAATTCTGTGGTACGCCATAAATATGCTAATCCTTTCTTCTCGAAAGATAATAATTTTTAGTTTAATAAGCAAGTGGTTCATGTAGAAAAAACATTTTTCTTGTAATTATGCTCAAATCGTCGCTTTTCTGAATTAAAAAGCTAACCTAAATTTAACATAATAATGTAACTGGAGTTACCTTTTTTTATGTAAATAACAATAAGAACAAGCGATATAAAAAAATCAGAAAAAAGATAAGTGGTACACAAGTTACTACGCTTTCAAAATAAGGATTAGGAATTTGTCGAACGCGTCTACGGCGACGGCCTCTACCCTTAGACACACATCGGCATCGAGTATTTTCCTTCACATATATTTACAAGATCAACTCAACTCAACTCATGTCAAAAACTGCAAAAAGCATTAACTGATAAAAATCAAAGTCATATAAATAGTATAGATATTATGCATGAACTGCAGTTTTTGGAAACTTTTGGAGGAAATGTAGCATCGCCGGTTGAAACTCTACGCTATATCGTTTTAATGTTGTTTTCATGTCTCATCGCTCACTGTGTTTCAACATAGCGGTGTTCAGAAAAGAATTTTTGATATATCCCTAGATATGCATCCTTAAAGCATTTTTTGCGCGCTGTTGTAACTACAGTTTGAACCCCCATGGCGTAAACTACGCTGCGAACAACAATTTATTCGGTGCAAATTTATTAGCTATGTAGCTATATAAATTAATTCGTTTTTAATTTCAAGGTAATAAATAGGGTTCAGAAATATATTTGGTATCCAATGCGTTTGATATATTTTTTCGCTTCGCTTGCAGTGTTACTTTTGTATAACATGTTGTTGTTGTTGCTGTTGACTGATACTGACTTATCTGACCTGCAGTCAGCCCAAGCCCACGAAATTCCTCGTGGCAAGGAGCTCAAGGTACGCCTGTTGTTCGCAATAGTCTTGAGCACACGTCACAGGGCGATTTAGTTCAGTTCAGTTTTGTCCCCAATTTTGATGGAGAGCATCTTGAGGGGGGGGACGGGTTCGAGCGTCTCGTACCCCCTTCCCCTCCCTACCTTCAACCTCTCAAGAAGACTTTCGGCAACCGCATATTTAAAGTGCCCCCATGCCGCACGGACACTATACATTTACAAACACCCATGCCTTCTCGGGGATTCGAACTTGGGCCCTTCGTCACGGCGGTCAGCAACACTAACCGCTATACCGGTTGGACAGCTTTTTATAATTTAAATATATGTAGAAATAATTATTCAATAAATATCTTTGAGTGTGGGTTTTAACAAACCACAAAATGTTTGCATATTTAGACAAATTAAAAGAATAAATGTAATTTTTTTGTTTTTTCATATTATTATGTTAATGTGTTTATTTTATACTGGAAATTGCGCGGCAGAACATTTTCAACCATCTTGCTTAAAGCACGCGAAAGGTCATGTGACATGATAGAAATATTACTGGTCTAACCTAGATGGTCCCATTAGTCCGACCAGGCCCGCGCCAAGCCTAATCGGCGCCGTCGTGCAAATGTCTAACGAGCGCCTTTATGCTGTGACGATATTAAACGAAAATTGCTTATGGTTAACAGTTAAAAGGAAGCATTATTAACATCATACAAAAAAACCAAAAAAAATTACATTTTATCTTTTAATTTGTCTAAATATGCAAACATTTTGTGCTTTGTTAAAACCCCCACTCAAACATATTTATTGAAGAATGATAGATATATTTATGTTATAAAAAAGTCGACCAACCGGTATAGTGGTTAGCATAGCTGGCTGCCCTGCCGAAGGGCCCGGGTTCGAATCCCGGAGAAGGCATGGATGCTTGTAAATGTTGTGTCCATGCGGCATGAGGCACTCTAAATATGAGGCGAACCGGAAGTCCTCTAGAGAGATTGGCGGGAGGGGAAGAGGAGTGCGAGACGCTTGGACCTGTCTTCCTGGGGTGCTCTCAATCAAAGTGGGGGAGCGAAACTGAGCTAAATCGCACTGTCACCAACGACAGCGTATCTTGCGCTCGTTGCCACGAGGAATTTCGTCGACATGGCTGACTATAAGTCAGACAAGTGAACATTAGTCAACAACAACATATTGTACAAAAATAACGCTACAAGCGAAGCGAAATAATATACTAAACGCATTGGATACCAAATATATTGCTGAACACTATTTATTATCTTAAAATTAGAAACAAACGTTTCTAACTTTAACGAACTAAACGTTCAACTTTCTTAACGAACTAAACGTTCAACTTTGTCGTATTAGTTTACGACAAAGTTCAAACAGTGATTACAGCAAGGCACAAAAAGTGCTCTAGAAATATATTCAAAATTCTTTTCTGCACCCCGCTATGTTGTTGATAACGATATAGCTTTGAGTTTCAACGGGCGATGCTACATTTCTTCCAAAAGTTTGCAAAAACTGCAGTTCATGTATAATACCTATACTATTCATATCGCTTTGATTTTTATCCATTAATGCTTTTTGCAGTTTTTGGCATAAGTTGAGCTGATCTTGTAAATATATGTGAACGAAAATACGTGATGCCGATGTGTATGTAAAGGTAGAGACCGGAGCTGTAGACGCGTTCGACAAATTGCTTAATCCTTATTTTGTGTCTACTGTTGCAACTGTAGTAATTTGTGCAACATTTATCTTTTATCTGATTTTTTGGGGGTGATTGCTTGTTTTTATTGTTATTGTACATAAAAGAAGGTAAGGGCAGTTACATATTATATTAAACTTATTTTAGCTTTCTAATTCAGAAAAGCGACGATTCCAGCATTATTACTCGATTTATTTATTTTTTTTTACTTGAACCATTTGTATGTAAGAATTTATATTTATTTTAAATAACCAATTTAAGTTAATTAAAGTTCCTTTCCTATAAGCCTTCACTCCCCTAATTGTCAATCCCAGAATATCTGAATTTGGTAGCGCGCGTGAATTAATGCGAATTTCACCAGTGGGAGAAAAGGTTTAAGTATTAAGTTCTAGAAGGGTGAGAGTGTGGGAAAACACTGTGCTTGTTGTAGCACAAGCTTCGGCTTAGCATTTATTGCTGGTTAAACGTGGTGTAACAGCTATTACTTTGCTGCCACTAAATCTTCAACGCTCTGTTAGGAACTAGGATAGTCTGAGCCCTGTAGCGTAATTCTTGTGAATATCTTAAAATTTTTAATTAGTTTCTACTTATTCTTGAATTATTACTTATTAATTTTACTTATTAAATACTACTTATTAATTTTTAATTATAGTTAATTATTTATAGTTAATTATTACTTATTAATTTTAATTAGTTCTTACTTATTCTTACTTATTCGTGACATTTTGAAGAACTTTGAAATTTCAGGGCTAAATACGTCTACGGTGTTATGTCACAGACACTGATTTATTTCAGGTACTTAATAAAACTGATTTGGCCATTGGATACGGAGGACGTCGTAGAATGTTGAAAGAACTTTCAATCAAATACAGAAAAGTTACATATAATGACACTCAACTAATGTATCACCTTTGTGAGCTCTGCCAGGAAAAATAAAAAGGTATTAAAAAGGGCACTGCTGTGGGAGACGATTTTTTTCTGAATTTAATTCTCGTTCTTAGGTAGATCTTATTGATTTCAAGTCTCAGCTAGATTCAGAATGAAAATTTACTATGGTGTACAGAGATCATATCAATAATTTTTTTAGTTGTTTTGAATGAGTTTTTTTAATGGCAGTCTTTCATTGTTTTTCCAAAATAACATTTCTGTTTTTGAGGAACGAGTGTCTTTTCAATAATAATCTCATTATGAGCTTTTTTTCTCACTTTGCCTATAGAGATTTTCCATTCTAGAATGCCTAGGTATTACGTATAATGTAGTAGTAAGGTGTATAATAATTCTGATATTTCATCCTTTCTAAAAACGCCATGCATTCTATAAAATAACTAGGTATTCTATAGGACGTTATCGTTTCTTAGAATGCCGGTAACCTATACACTACATATCATAGTTAACAAGCTAAATTTGACTTATGTTTTCTTATTATCATTATTATCATGCATTTTCAGCTAACTTTATGCCGGATATTAGGTTTTTTTTTTTTTTTTTTTTTT
>KK113642.1:138826-151707 GCA_000611955.2 Stegodyphus mimosarum | reverse complement strand
GTTTTTTTTTTTTTTTTTTTTTTTTTGCCTAACAATATGTTTCGCCTACCCAATATCGCTAAAACCATTGCCGATTGTGCGTTGGCGAGTAAAAAAAAAAAAGCGATGTGGACAACCCCCGACTTTCATGTAAGACCTATTACATAATACCCATTTTTTTCTTCACTTTATTTAAAGTTATTCCCTCGAATTATTAATTAGAGGAGAAATTATAAATTGCGATCATATGGCGTGAAATTGAAAATATTTATTAAAACATGAATGGCAGCAGTTACAAACCTGCAGTTTGTTTTGCGCACTGGTTTTGCGTAAGAGGGCAACGTGCTTTTGCGGATACGGTTTCTTCAACGTGCAAGTACACGTGCTTAAAATTTTTACTCAAGGCTTTGTTAAATATTATTATAATGTCTGTGTATCACGACGAAGTAGAAATAGAAGATTTTGAATATGATGAAGAAACAGAGACCTATTATTATCCTTGTCCATGTGGCGACAGGTTTGAAATAACAAAAGTAAGTTAGCAAATTGTTTCTAAATTTTGTTCCCCAAGGCCAATTCCGTAGTAAAGTAATCTGTTAAGCTCTCATAGTAAAAAAATAAATCCTAACTGTAAAGCAGTGTAATGATACCTTTAAAAGGCTTAAAAATTGTGGTTATTTTATATACGAAAGAGTTGCTTATATATGTGCAGGATGTTAAATAAATACATACGTGTAAGTCATGTATTCTTTTTGGTTATGTGTTTACTGTGTTCTCACTGGAAAACGTCTGAATAGCAGGGCATAATTTACACAAGCCACATAGGACACGTTCCCTGGCCCCCTGATCGTGTCGTGCTGATCTAAATGATGATTTACAGATGAACAGACTTACATTTTCCATCTACAAAAGAACTGTTGATATAAGAAAAGCTAAAAAAAAACTCAACAAGTATATTAGGTTTAAGTTACTGTGTATTTTTGTAATTTTTAAAACAGGTAGAGCAAGTTTCTCATCCGTAGTGAAAAATGATTTAAGAATTTTTTTGTAACATAATGGAAAGAAACTGGATCACTACCCCTAAAAAAAAACGAGTTTATATTTTATTCAATCCAAAATAAGTTGAAACTGTGATATGTATGTATATACCATATATTCCTGTGTATAATGCTCACTTTTAATAGAAAAAATAAGATCAAAATTTACGGATACGCATTATATGCTATATATAGAGATGGTATATTTAAAAATAAGGCAAAGAAGAGCATAAAGATATTAGGTTTCTACATGTACATAAATACTGTTTGTTTAAAAGAAATGAGACAAAAATTTTCATTATCAGATAATTTTTAATTATCATATAACTTCCTTTTCGTAAAGCATATTAATTATTGTACTTTCATTCACAGAGAAAACATTTGACTCCTAATTCCATGAATTCATTTGGATCAGAAGTACATTCAGCTCTAGTGTAGAATTGGGTGCCCCTTGTTTTTTGGCGAAAAATTTTGTTCAGTTTTGGGGATGAAACCCCATTTCTGGTTACCATGAGAGTTTTAACATGGTTTTAGCTTCTTGATTTATTTAATTGAAAATAAATCGATCTGCACATGGACAAAGTCAAAATGTGCAATAACTAGTTTGTGCAATTCTCTGATGTTTTTTCAAGTGAAAATAAGTCGATGTGTACATGGACACGGAGTTTGTGAAATTCTTTGACTTCTTGTTTTGGTTTTGTGTAGCAACCATCCTGAAATTGTGTCTTATTGGCGCCAATCTTGGCATCAAAACAGAATCGCCAATAAACAAGGGGCACCCAATTGTAAACTTTTACCTATTCTTACTCGAAATTTACCTCTTGTCTCTCTTGAAACCCTGGAATAACATTCTTGTGCACAGCTGAATACCACCCATCACCTTTGCAGAATTGTTTACTCCCTCAAGCATTTCTCCCATACACATATTGTTCCACAGTAAAAATATATTTACGCGTGCCCATTGGGAAAAATTGGCGATTTTGGGCGGTACATGGACACTGAGTTTGTGCAATTCTTTGCCTTTTTATTTTGACTTTGTTTAGAAGCGATTTTTGGCAAACAAATCACCGCATCACAGAGCCAAAATAATAAGTCCAAATATTGCACAAACTCGGTATTCATGTACACATCAACCTATTTTTTAAAAAATCAAAGAATTGCACAGTCCCTTGAATTTGTCCATGCACACGTCAATCTATTTTCACTTAAAAAGTCAAAGGAGCAGCCAGTTCTACACTAGAGCCAAACGAAAAGTATGTAACCTCTAAAAACTACATTTTAAATCAAACAATGAAATAACAAAAAGGGAAATTCATCTGAGCACTACACAAAAGAAATATCGGTTGGAATGCGCTTTAGCCCACTGCTTGGCGGTGATTGTTTTTGAATGAGCAATAAATACGCCAACATGGGTAACTCCGTATATCCGCCAACCTTATTTTGTTCATTTGTGCACGTTGCCTACATTGTGCAATTCGCTGAAGTTTTTTTTTTAAGTTTAAAAGGAACACTGTGCACATGGCATTTTCTTGTAATTTATTTTCGTTATATTAGCTTATTTTGTTCATTTGTGTACGTTGCCTACATTGCACAATTCGCAGATTTTAATTCCTTCTTTCTTGGATGCCATTTTGGTTACGTTTTCGCGGAGCGTGTCGGGAAGGTTATGTAATGGCATAAAATGTGTAAGTATTACAACATAAAATGTAAATAATTAATTTAAACCTAACTGACAAATATTTTAATGATCATAATGTTCGTTTTGCATATTATTTTATTATCTTTTTGTGGCAACAGTTTCCATACTAATTTATGCTTTAGAATTCTATGTTTTGTTTACAATAGGTTTTCGCGGAGCGTGTCGGGAAGGTTGCAATTGCAAAGACGTTTCGCAGAAACACGCCGAATTGGCGATTTTCAAAACATCGCCAAGCAGTGGGCTAAAGCACATTATCACCGAAATATCCACTTACCTTATTTAGAAATTTCCGTGTCTTCAGTCAAACAAAATTCTTTAGCGTCCAAAAACTTAAAATTATCTGAACTAGAATCTGTATAGTGCTGTCGCGACATAAATTCGCAGAAATAAGAAAAAATGTCTTCCGTAGTGATGGTATCCTCCTACGTTCAACCATACGCATTTCCTGCCTACAAACGGGACACTTATAATGGCTACTAAGTAAACCTTCATTTACGTACCAATTAATTGATGCTTTTTGCCTTTCATTCCAAATCGGAGGATACCGGCACTACGGAGGATATTTTTTACTCTTATTTTTGTTAATTTATGTGGTGACGCTGATATACGGATTCTAATTCGGATAATTTTAGGAAGTTTTTGGATGCTGTTAAGGGATTCTGTTTGACTGTAGGCAGAGAAATTTATAAATGAGTGGCTGTTTCTTTTGTGTAGTGCTAAGATGAATTTGTTTTTTTTTTTTTTTTTTTGTTATTTCATTGATTTAAAATTGAGAGTTTATTGAGATTATATATTTTTTGTTGGCTGTTCCTTTGACTCTATCGATGTGTACATGGACGAATTCACATTGCATGCACAATACCAAGTTTGTGCAATTCTCTGTTTTTTTTTTAAGTGAAAATAGGTCGATGTGTGCTTGAATAAGTCAAGGGAGTGTGTAGTGGCAAGTTTGTGCAATTCTGGGATTTTTTTTTTTTCAAGTGAAAATATGTCAAGTGTACATGGATACCGAATTTGTGCAATTCTTTGACTTGTTATTTTGTTGCCATGCAGTGGCAATTTTTTGATGCAAAGATCACTGGTACACAAAGCTAAAATAACAAGTCAAAGAATTGCTCAAACTTGGTATCTATGTACTGCCAAAAATCGCCAAGTGGCACCCGTAAATATATTTTTACCCCAGATAATTTCTAATTAGCATGAAAAATGTTTTAATTTTCTTCTTAAAATTTAAATATATGGGAGTCTGGCCATAAGAAACAGGAATTAATTGTACTTCTAATACAAATATATATATTTAAATTTATAGAAGTCATTTGTTTAATCTAACCAAATGCCTTTTTTCTAATTATGCCCATGTATGAATGGGATTAGGATTAGTTAGGATATAAAAAGCACTTCTGCTGTATTTGCTTAAGAAGAGGGAAGCCCAATAGCCGGGGCTTGACACCAAGACGAACTATTCCCAGGAAGATTTCCCTTGAATCTCACCATGATCAGTAACAATACATTGATTAATGTTAGTACACTATGTGTGGAATTGAAGTTTACTATCAGACCTAAACAATAAGCACAGAATATTTCTTTGGGATGGGATGTTACTCATACTTGTTTCTTTTGCTGGCGTAGCCACCAGAAGGCAAAAAGAATTAAATTCAGAGAAATGTAAGTTGAGTTGACATAAGAAATTGCAATCTTCCTCAACTTTTTAATCTGATTCAGCTTATTATTCTTACTTCAGCTTATACGGTTACTGGATATATTCATGTGCTTCCGCTTGTTTTTTAAAATTTATGGTATGAAAATCGAGAGGGAATAATTTTATGTGAATAATTTAATTTTTGAAGGACACAGTTGCAGTAAGAATAAAACAAATGGGAAATATACATCAATAAATTACCAGTAACTATCACGGTATTATTTATTTAAAAGAAGTATATATTGTAATAATATAGTAAGTATGACAATAATATAATAATAGTAAGAGTAATATCACACTGTTTGGTAAGGTATCTTCATTTCTGCTACTCTTTGTATTGAATCTTGCCCATTCTGATAGTTGTCCACTGTTATTCCATTAGCTTCAAATTATTTATTGCTGCTGGAAGTACTATTTTTGTCATTTGCTATAGCTTGCAAGTGATTGCTGTTGTTACCATTGTCACCCTATTAATCACCATTCAGTCTGTTCCATGTACAGTGATCTCCAGAATCATCGAGAACATAGATATCTCTCTTTTTTTCAAGGTCTTCACTATTGTTGCTTTATCATTCTGAGCCCAAGCTTCATACAAATTTCATGAGCAAATCAATTAGATGAAAATAATTGCTACATGCATCAATCCATTTTTCCCACATTAAGGGGTTATTGCTAGTTTAAACTAATTTTGATTTACATATTTTTACATGCATATATCTACACTTTCAGGATTTTTTAATTAGGGTCGCAATCACCGCTAAACCTTTCAGTTTTAAAAGAATCGTTAATTCCAAATGCTTTGTTGCATTTAGAATTTATAAATGAGAAGTAATAATATATTTTAAATGCATTGCATTAGTAGCATTTAGAATGCATTATTGCATTCCATGTACGAGTAATACTTTGTATTTTTAATACAGTAAATAGGATATATTTTTATATTTCATTATTATAGTGCTTTGATTGAAATATTATTTTAATTCTAGGAAGATCTTGCAAATGGCGAAGATGTTGCAACATGTCCAAGTTGTTCATTGGTTGTGAAAGTGATATATAATCCTGTAAGTATAGCAATATATTTTTATTCTTAGTTGCAGTATTCTCAGATTGGATTTCTTGTTGAAGCAATAAAAAACTCAATTTTTGGTCTTTGTGAAAAATTAGTTCTAAATTTCTTACTTTATTTCTTTATTTATATATCTGTAAACACTGGTCATCAAAAGTAAAGAATAATGAGAAAAAATATGCTCACTAAGTTAATGTTGCAACCAATGTCCAATGCTGTAATTATTTATGTTCATTAAATAAAATTGAGCACAAAATTGCCCTTCCATGCAAGTAATGAAGCAGTCCAGGAAAGTTATTATGCTTTTTAAAATAGAGGAGGAGAATTAATTTAAATTGTAATTTTGATTTACATGTTTTTTTTTTTATCTTACACACACACACACACACACACACATATATAACAGAATCACAATTTTTTATTTAAAAACAAAATTATCTCAATCTTATTTTCAAACAATATGCTGCTGAAATTAATCAGTTACAGACAAAAAAAGTAAGAAATTTGGAGCCAAATCCACAAAGACCCAAAAGAAGTGAATTTCAAAATTCCATATAAATATGTAAATAATCAACAAAAAGTCAAAAGAATGAAATGTTAAATACAAAAAATACACAGGAAGAGGAATGCAATCAAATCTAATTCAATGTTATCAAGAAGAGGTAGATCAGACTCAATTAAATCCCCTTTCCCTTCGAAAACCACTCTGTTTCTGTTCATCTAAAATTAGCTGATGAACCATTCTAAATTATTTAATTATAGTGGTTCACCCAAAAATTTTGAACTCCTCCTTGACACAGAGGCAGTCCATTAAAGAAATATATAAAAACAAATCCATATGTAAAAAATTCCATTGTCAAGTAAAGAAATTAAGATACTTTCACTGAATTTAAGATTGAAATTAAAATGCAATAATATGAAATATGTTAAGAACTTAATAAGAATAATGTAGAAAACATTGAAATTATAACTTACTCAATGTACACAGAGGCAATCCCTTAAAGAAATATAAAAAATACATCCATATGTAAAAAATTCCAGTATCAAAGTAAAAGAAATTATTTAACACTTTATATTCTTGACGAAAAACAGTTTTAATGCAGACACAGCACAAAGCACACCTTGTTCTTTAACAAATTTTATATTTTTAATATCTGAAGAAAATGTAGCAGCAGAGAACAAGCGAGTTGGCAAAACAGAAGCAAGAGAATATGACGTGTCTAGATGAAAGTTGATTCAGAATGATTTAGTTTTCAGTTGAGCTGCATTTTGATTGGTTAATATTAATTTTCGATTTGCAAATTTAGAATCATGAAGTGTTATGGGAGTGCCAGTGTCATTAGTAATGTATAAGAATCAAGATAATGATTAATTATGAAACAACACTGTTCAGAGAAATTTACAATTCTCTTTTTAGGACAAAAAGGGAAATAACCAAATTAAAATATAAAGTTAAGTACCTCTTGCAGATTTAAATTAGAATTATGATATACATTATTTTATATCATGCATACATATGCACATCTGTACTTAAGTGTGTATTAAGTGGTGAAAATGAATTTGCAAGTTACAGTGGCAAAAAAATTGTGAAGATATTTTATTGTTTTAATGCTTTCTTAATCCAAGTTTTTGATTCTCTACCTCAAAGATATTTTCTCCTCTCCACCAAAATTGGCAAACAGCGATAGGTTTTTGTGATAGCACAGTTGTGATTGTTGATTTCGTTTTTTCTACCAGAAACAGGGGAAAATGAAAGAAGAAAATGGGTTTTTATTTAACAGTAGCATAATATTATAGTACTTTTGAGGCCATATTACAGTACAACTTATTTTGCATAAAATAAGGCCTTTTATTAAGCACCTTGTTAGCAGAACAGATAGATATTATGTTATCAATAGCTAGACCTCTGTAGATCAAATTGTAAAATATTGTATCGGGTTTCTTCTGTACTTCATTATTAGTGAACAGTATGTAAACTTTTCATTTCGAAACCGTATGGTGTTGTCACTTTACTGATACAAATAACAAAAAGAAAGTTTTTTTAGAAATAATTAATCTAATTAGCAGTAATCAGACTTCACTTAATTAACAATAAATCTATAATTAATCTGAACTTTTATAATGTTTACTGTTGCATGTGTATGAGTTTGTAATGGATTGAATTCACACAGGACTGGTGATAGCTTGATAATATTTATTTATATATACACTCACGTTTGTGAAAATTGCAACACCATGAAGGACTTACGCGAGTGAGCTGAAATTTTCAGGAAATGCAAAGTAGCGCATGATATGCAAATGATTAGAATTGCAAATCCATAGCGCATGCGTATGCTGAGCAGCGCCCTCTAAACGGCTGATGGATCCGAATAAATAGACGGCTGTAGCGAGGCGTGTATGGTTATCGGTGGTTATCTGCTAGTGGTAAACGTTAACTCAATCTGTACTTATGCCTCGTCGACGAAAGAGAGCGAGATTTGAACAACTTACAGAGTTTGAACGAGGGAGAATCATCGGCCTTCGTGAAGCTGGATTGTCGTATCGTGCAGTAGCCTCTCGTGTGCAGCGTAACAGCAGCACAGTGATGCGCGTTTGGAAGCAGTGGACGGACGAGTGTCGGACAACTCGGAAATCCGGGAGTGGACCCCGAAATGTGACGTCAGCTCGCGATGATAGACACCTGGTCCGCATGGCGCGGACGGACCGTACAGCTTCCTCTAGACAATTGGCAGCACTGTGGTCAATAGCTACAGGTGTTTCATTGTGTGCTTCATCAATTCGTAGACGTCTGCTGCAGTGTGGACTGCGCGCACGGACTCCTTTATACAGGATCCCCCTAACGCACGACCATCGCCGCCTGCGGCTACAATGGGCCAATCAGCATAGAGACTGGCGTGCTGATTGGCAGCATGTCGTGTTTTCTGACGAATCCCGCTTTAATTTGTGGTACCATGATGGCCGCATTCGTGTCAGACGCTATGCCGGTGAACGCCACCTTCCGGAGTGCATTATCGAACGCCACAGTGGACGAACACCCGGAGTTATGGTCTGGGGCGCCATAGCATATCATAGACGATCTCAATTGCTACGAATTGTGGGCAATCTGAACAGCAACCGGTATATCCGTGAAGTTCTACAGCCCGAAGCTGTTCCCTTCCTTCAAAGCTTGCCAGGCGCTGTATTTCAACAGGACAATGCCCGCCCTCATACTGCTCGGATTGTTAAATCCTTCTTTGCAGCGCAGCAGGTACAGCTTCTTCCTTGGCCTGCGTGTTCCCCGGATATGTCGCCAATTGAACATGTGTGGGATGTCATTGGTCGGCGTCTTGCTCGTGATCCTCGTCCTGTTGCGTCTGCAGACGAACTTTGGGTACGCGTACAAACGATATGGAATGCTCTTCCTCAGTCAGACATTCAAACTTTGTTTGACTCCATGCCACGTCGCGTAGCAGCACTTATTGCGGCGCGTGGTGGCCACACAAAATACTGATTCTGATCTCTTGTTCTTGTTTGTTTGCTTTGAACATTTAATCATTTATTTGTACCACTACCACTCAACTGTGTATTAAATTGCATTCAATTATGACGATTCCTTCTTGGTGTTGCAATTTTCACAAACGTGAGTGTATTAAAAAAAAAAAAAACACTTTACAGTTCTGGAACTTTGCACAAACGTGCTTGCACAACTCTTCTGAGTAGAACAGAGCACAATCAGTAGTTACCACTTCAAAGTACTAACAACATTGAGCACAATGCAATGCAAAGAGCAAAGCTTGCATGAAGATCTTTAAATTCTTCGAAGTCAGCTCTGAACTAAAACTGAGAACTTATGCTGTCTCTGGGGTTGTATAGTCTTTCCCTGCCACCGTAAAATGTATAGTTAAAGTTACATATAAGGGCCAGATACTGTTACGTATACAGATCAATTAAATTACCAATTACTGTTATACAACACCAAAATTTCATCGAATGGTCACAAATTAGCAACAAAAATTAATTGTCAAAACTCATCAGCTTGGCAGTATCTTGCCAGTTTAGTGAGAAAGCCATTTACCTCGATGTTAAATAGATTTGCCCCCCTGTAACCATATTTTTCTGGCAAAGTTTCGCTTTTTCAAGAGTTTCATGTTACTTTATACGAAAGATATGACAATTCCGCATATAATTTCCCTAAAATTATTTACACATGTATGAAATTCAAAACAATATTTATCAAAGCATTAGAGGAATTGCTGACAGATATCAAGTATATAAATAATTCTTTTTAGTAAAAATAGTAATCCTCCACTATTTTTTTTAATAAAAAATAGTGGAGGATTTCAGATGATGGCTAATGAGGTTATTTAAGTTCATCTTCCAGTTGCTGAAAATATTTGAGGGGTTGAAGAATTGAAATTCTAAATATTTGACTTTTTAATTAAGGTAAAATGTTTTTTAACTTTGAAATTAATATCTGACTTTTTATTTGGCTAGCATTGCCAGAGATAGCATATTGGCATGTTTGTATGTTCCCTTCGTAAGTATGGTTAACGTCAATTTTACTGTGTTTGCTATTAAAATTGCAGCACTAGAAAACGTCTTCACTTTATCCAAAATATGTGCACTGCCTAAACTGTAGATGGACATACAAATGTTAGCATTGCAACACATACACTAGTCATGTATTACAGTAATCCTTATAGGAGAACAGGCAGCATAGTTCAGTATTGAAGTTGTGCCTACTTACCATTCTATACAATGATAAGGAGACACAGTTCCAACTTAGTTTGTGCCTAGTTGTACAGCAGCCATGCCAGGTTTACAAAACTTTTGACTAAAAGAAGTTTGTAACTTATCAAAACCAGATCATCCTCCTAAGTAGTTTTTATATTAGATTGTATGTAGCCACATTGATATCGGTATGGAATTGATGGGTTGAGCATAGACAAACTTCAATAACATGAAAGATTTGAGTGGCCTTGTCAAACCATATTCACAAAACTTCACACAGAAAACTTTGTAAAATTTGTAACTCACTATACCTTTGTAAAATTTGCAGAAATATTTAAGAACAAATGTAGAAACTTGCATCATTTTGTAGTGCTTATCACAGAGTGAAATTAAAGAGATTGAGTGAGAAATGCAAAACAGTAGTAATCCGACCAATGGCCGAGTGTGGCTTTTATTATTTATCCTATGTATTATTGAATTTGTTCTTGCCACATGGAAATATTAATAGCACATGTCTTGTGAATTTGACACACAAAAGTAACATACTTTCCTCATCTTTTGTGTTCTACATGTTTGCCAATCGCCGAGTATGTTACAGCATAATATGCGGAAAGTGAAATTTTAAAAAAATTTCTTTAGAAGCATGGTAATTGGAATTGTATGTGCAGTATTATTATTTAAGCCTTTGATGTAAGAAGTAAAGGCCATGCGATTTTTTAAAAGTATAACAAAGTAATAGAATTCATTTGTTTCTATTACTTCAGTGCCATACAGTGTAAGTTTATGTATGGCGTAACATCTGTTTGTTCTGCGACATGCCATGTCACATCACTTGGTATAAATAAGTTACAGTTATACATCTTAATAGGAAGGACACATTAGTCCCTTAGGCATCAAAGGGTTAAGGAAATAAAGTTTTTATTTCAAAACATCTTGCATATTCATTATATTACTACACATTTTGCTATTTGTATATATCTTACTTGAAGATTAAATTGTGAGAAATAATCATTACATAGAAACTCACTTGACTCTGCTTTTGAAACCAATATATTTTTTTTCCTTTCTTTTCTGATAGTTTTTAAAAATATACTGTAATGTATACTGTGACAATATACTGTGATTTCTATCTTTTCCATAACTGAAATATATTTTCACCATTTTTGGAATCATGGTTTTCATTTCATTTTTAGGAGGATTTTCAGAGAAATGAAGAAGAGCAGTCTGTGAAATCTGGCAAAGTACATCTGGAAGTTGCTAGATAAAATGTCATTAATTTGCTATGTGGTGATTCA
This sequence comes from Stegodyphus mimosarum, assembly GCA_000611955.2. NCBI lineage: Eukaryota > Metazoa > Arthropoda > Arachnida > Araneae > Eresidae > Stegodyphus > Stegodyphus mimosarum. Next base: position 140,222 of record KK113642.1, on the reverse strand, counting down.
CCCATTTCAGAGCCTCTTGTACATATCATTTGCTATCATCTGTATAGAATTTTTCATCACTAAAACATTGTATAAATGCTTGTTGTACGACTCACTTTTAACTAAGAGGCCTTGTTTTTGCTCGTTAATTATGAAATTTAAAAGAAGATGTACACTAATTAAGCAATTTGTATTTAATTGCTTATATTTCAAATGCTAATATTTAAAAATAAATGCCTATGTTTTTTATTAACTTGTATGAATTCAAATTTTTAATATTATTTTAAATTTCTTTGTAAAGAAGGACATCTGTATTCATTAAATTAATAGCTTGTACAAAAATGAACTTTTTATCCTTATGCGGACTTGCCAGCTTTCCCGATTTTTGACTACACATTTGCCAACCTGATTTGCAACATATTTCTAAAAATTTTTATTTATTTGTTTGATTACTTGATTTGTTTTGCTACTTTTGCCCAAAACTGTGATTTCTGGCATCTAAAATCGTTTGCTTTTTCTTTCAATAATCTAGTTCTTTAAGAAAAGGTTTCGTCTAACACTGTTGCTATGTGCATAAGAGTATATGTGCCTGAAAACGTAGTGATTGATTTTCCCAGTGAAAATCAAATGCAGCTGCTAGTTATCTGTTCCCAATCAGTTAATAACACAAAGCAAGATCATAATAAATCCTGCATTCCTAGAGTCCTTAAATAGCATGACTTCCACATGCCTGTTTAAGGTTAATAATCTTTTTTTTAGGGAAAAAAGTAAAATAATTTTTGAAAAGTGTATACAGATAACTTTTTTATATTATTCATCAAGAAAATGTAATACATTTGTAATGTGTATCATTTTTTATTTTTTGATTTCATATGGTGGGAGAATTAATGTAAGTATTTATAAAAACACAAGAACAACATAATTTGCTTTGTGAATAGGAGAAAATTTTTTGGGGAACTGAAAAGTTATTAATACAGAATACCTTTTTTTTTTTTTGTCTTTTTTACATAATCTCCTGAATATCATTGACCACAATGTGGTTTTATTTTTAAAAAGTGTTTACTAAGCACAAAATCACCAATGAATTTTTATGTGTTATGTAAAATAACTGGAGTTACAGGAAAAATGGGCGTGAAAAATAAGTTTTCAGTTGATTGCATTAGAACAGAGATATGTTTGATTGTCTGGAAATTTACATAGATTGTAATTACATACTGTGCAGAAGTAGCTTCTAACACATAAATACCATTTCTTTTTTTTATCCTCATCTGGAAGTCCTTCGCTACTTTGTTTGCTGTACACATTGACTATTTTTTATCATATGAGTATTTTTATATTAGCTGCATTTAAAACGTACCAATTTCACTTTTATATTATTAATTAAATTACATCTTTCTTTTTTTTTTTTTTTTTTATA
>KK113642.1:84326-138807 GCA_000611955.2 Stegodyphus mimosarum | reverse complement strand
TTTTTTTTTTTTTTTTTTTTTAAGAAAAGAATTTCTTTTTTGTGTATTTTTAATTTTTATTGTTAAAAAGTAATTTTTGTTAGTGAAACATGTTCCTGATTTTTGAGTGTGACATGTTGGCATGTGTGAAACAGCATTTTCTTTTTTTTAATGTTAAGAACATTGGACATTATTATTCTAGATAAAACTGTACTTAAATAATCAAGTACTATCCAATCTTTGGCATTCATTCAGATTATAAAACCGTGAAAGGTGTTGTAATCATTTAAAGCGTCACTAGGTAGAACAGTTAGATGATGTTCTTAAGGATGAGTTAAAAATTTTTGCTTTTCAGTATGAACCAAGGTTTAAAAATAAATAAATAAAATCTTTAAAAGGGCAAGAAGTAGGTGATGTTTGAATGAACCTGTTTATGGTAAAGGCATGTCTATGTCATTTAGAATGACACAAAAAAGTGTTTGGGTTAATTATATTTCTCTGATCAATTTTTAATAACCTGTATTGATTTTTTTTTCTTTTATTATTGCTTTGAGTTGTACCTTTGTTATGAATAATCAGATAAGGTGTATGTTGTTTAATCATCAATATAAAATCCAAAGTGGTAATCATTATTGATTTATTTAAAACTGATTCATTGCAGTAATAAACTTTACTTTGAAAGTAATTTTTTTCAGTTGCAGGAATGTTACATTATAGAGATGCGGATTTTAGCCTGACTGCTCACAATGTATCATTGAACTTTAAATCGAAGTTTGAGTTGTGACATTATTTTGGTAGATGTACTATCTTTTTAACACTAGGTTTACTAATCCCTCAAAATGGCAAAATTTTCACTCTTTGTTGAAATAAATATTAATATTTGTTAGCAATTTTAAATGAAGAGTTACAATGTTCAGTATAGCAGTTTGAAATGTTGCTGCAATTGAGTGGATGTTTTTCAGCAAAACATACTTATTCTTTTTGTTGTTAAGTCTAAGCAGATTTACTGAGACTTGTGGTGTTAGTAGGTCTTGCATTTTGAACACATCTGCCATCTAATAAGAAAAAGGCCATTGAAATGTTTGTCCTAAAAATGTATTGACTTAAAACTACTGTTGATGTAGGTAAAATAACATGCTGAACAAATGTTAATTTAGAAGTCAAACAACAAAAACAGCGTTATATTTGAAAATTTTCACAGGACTAGTTTTGATGGTTTCAATTCCCAAAAATCACATTTTCAATTTTTCTGCAGCAAAATTATTCAAAAAACACCTTCCATTGGTCAATTAGATTGTCTAGAGGCATTTCACGTGCAAAAAAATCTTTCTGTTCTAGTTAATGACCTTAATTCCAATCCATCTTTACCTTCAGCCTTTAAGGAAATTATGTTTAATTTTTTTGTTTCATCAATAGATGATGCCTGTAGCTTAAATCCTGTCCAGCCATTCTTATCTTATCACTATATCATATCTCGTTCATTTGCACCTTGGCAGCCGAGGCTGGTGGTTCAATAAAACCGTCAAAACTAGTCCTGTCAAAATTTGCAAATGTAATGCTCATTTTTGTTGTTTGACTTATAATTAATACTGCTAATGTCTGAAAAATGAGACATTAACAGTGTTAAATAGCATGTGTATTGGATTTAATTGTATTTTGAAACAAAATAGGACCTTTATGTGAAATTACATGCCAATTTTTTCATAGTTCAATTATACTGCTTAAATTATGCCCAAATGCCAAGTTTTCTAAAAATCTTATTAGCATTTTTTTTTCTTTTTAAAATTAGCATTAAAAATTTAACCTCATTACTTGAATTTGGTATATAGTAATATCGTTCTTTTAATTGAACTTCTTTACTTTCTTCTTTTATAACCTTACATTTGGTAGATTTAATTAAAATAAAATTTGGACATATTTTCTGATTTATTTTTAAAGGTTTTATTTGTAAATTTATGTCATAATATAGTTATATTAATTATAAATTTTTCAAAAATACAAACTTGAATTATAAGCTATAAAAATTTGCCACACCTACCTCAGAGTAAGTATTTTTTAAGCATATTTAAAAAATTAAATTTTTTTATACACAAATTTCAGAAATGTATATAAATTTAAGTATTAAAAACATTTGGCAATGATTTCAAAATTGGTGTACAATGAAGAGGGATAATGATAGGAAATCTGTGCAGGGTATGGTTTTGTTCTACAGTTGAACCCTGCAATAATGAACTTCAAGGGACTAGAATTTTGGTTCACTATATCCAGTCCAATAAAAAAAATGCATTATCTTACAAAAACGTATAAAAATTAAATAAAGAATTTTAAAAAAATTACATTCCCACTTTTCGAAACTATGATCATTCTCTTTTAGTAAGCAAACCCTACAAGTCACATATATGGCAAGAAAAAATGCTAGTCTTAAAAGTAATAAAAACATAAATTTATTTACAGAAAATACAGGTTTGTTACAAGTTACGGTTTCACATAACCTTGTGAGATAAGTAGTCCATCATAATTATGTACAAACAAATGCGAATTCATTCCCGAGGGTGAAAGCCTTTGATGTTATGCACATCTTGGATATGACAAAATAGTTGGGTACAGAAGTCGACTGGGTCCTAAACAGTGTTTTCATTGTCAAAGATAAGTCACACTCAGAGGGCATGTCATAATAATCCTCGCTGTGTTCGATGTCTAGGAGACCACAAATCCTGTGAAGGGTTAAAGGTTCGCTTAAGGAAAGGAAATATTCACACAGTACAGCTTATGCAAAGGCTTGCATGCAGCCTGCAATAAATCTTGTCCTCTAAAAGAGGAAATTTCCAGAATACGCAGAACAATCAATCATATGCAGCCATCACCGCAAATAAATTTAAATCAAATTTTACCAAATTAAACCCTAACCAAAGAGAAATAATAAAACTGATAATTCATGTAATGTAGAAACTAAAGGATTAGAAGACTACTTTTATCAAATGTATTTAAAATATAAGAGTTCTCAAAATTTTGACCATGGAGGCCATTAAAATGTTTGAGCAACATAATCGTGAATAATTACTACTGAACTATGATCTTGAGCAATAACCAGCATATAAATTATGCAAAATTCATGTCATTTAATTGTAATAGCATTAAACATCAACTTACAGAATTGAAGGAGTATGTACAACACAGCATTGACATAATACTGTTGAATGAAAAACATGGGCAACTGATATGTTAAAAATTACTAACTATATCTCTTAGTGATAGACTTCATAATAGAGGTGGTGGGATCGCCACTGCAAACCAAAAATATCTGAATTACTACCCTTTCAAATTTCGAAGACTGTGCATGTATCCTCAGAAGTTAAAATATAGATTTCCTGTTAGTTTCAGTATACAAGCCTTCTTCAAATCAACTGAGTACTCAACATCAAGACTCTGTAGTTAATCTTGAATATCCCACCTTGATAGCAGGCGACCTTAACTGCTAGCACTCTAATTGGAACTCTAGAAACAATTACGATAATTGAAATGTACTTAATTACAGGATTAACAATGATATAAACATCTATGCACCGAGAAAACCGACTTACATTCACATGAATTTTAACGGTATGCCAAATATTCTTGACATAGTAATTACTATTAATATTCAGCAAGCTCCCCACTTATATATTGATAACGACCTTTCATAGATCACCTTCCAGTAGATTCTCATTGTACGGTTTATGACCCCATAAATTTCATAAAAATTAACTTCTAAATTGCTAGGTACTACTCTAAAATTGGGCTAACATATGTAATATTTTCTCCCTGTTTTGTTATTTTCAGTTTTTTGCATATTATGTTTTTATTTCTTTCTTTTCAAAAAGTGATTGATGTTTTCGCAAAGATTACTGTTTGGTTCAGAAATAAAATGTGTAGAAAATAGCTGATGAGTTGGAAGCAGATGACTAGCTCTACAATAAAATATTACTCAAGTTGCATTAAATTTATATGATATGATAAGAAGATTTCTCTCTTCATTTTTTTTTCTACGAACTGTTGACAGATTCTGATATGTCATGTATACTTGGCACTGAAACCGTTTTGTGAAATCTGATAAAGTACGAGGATTAAATTTTAAAATTGTTATGCAGGAACTTGAGAAAATAATTCATTTCTTAGATGAGTTAAATGAAAATTTTAAATGTTTGAATGATCTGCTTTATTTGAACAGCTAATCTGCTAAAATAGATTACATTTGGATTTTTTTTTTGGTACCTAGGGATTTAGTGCACTTTTCTTAATTGAATTAAATTAATACAGCAGTTCATAAGGAAAGCATGCATATATTATTATTAAATTTATAAATACACACATATTACATGATTAATATGTTTCAGAAAGTTGTATTTTGTATATTACAAATAAAAAAATTGAGTAATATATGGAAGGAAGTAAAAGTTTATCAAATTTGAGATTGTACTATAAAGTTTGAGTGTGTTTTGTAGCATGACATATGTCCACAGAATATCCCATTTCTACTCGTATACATGTGGGGAAAGGCAACGACTATAGTTGATAATACACATTTATTAGTATATACAAAGATAGATTACATTAGGTTTACAATTATTGAGATAATATATGAGCGATCGAGCAACGTCTGCTCCGCTCGCCAGCTATTCCTCGTCTCTCTCGAAGGCAGGAAACACACCTGCTGACGTAATGCATACGTCACACAGTAGGGGATTAAGGAATATCATGACATAACATTTCCCACATTCGGCCATCATGACCGGACAGGCGACCTCGCCTGAAGCAACATAATATATCATCAAATTAAAAAAAAATATTATAATATAGTAACATAGGTATGAGAAAAAAATAATCTGTAGATACTTACACAAATGGAGCAAACTAAAAAATAGATTAAACACATCACAGCAGTTAACTAAAAAATAAAAAGAACATTAGTTATCACAAAATGAATTTAAAATTTGATATGAGGGAAAAACAATTATTAGAAAGTTCTCAGGTATCATCTGTCCAAACACAGGAGGACCAATAATGCTGACAGTTTAATAAAAATCAAGTGATACGTTGAATATTGTTGGACCAGGGTTTCATATATTCAGCACAAGTGGATGTTTTGGATGGTCCGTCGAAAAATGCACACTTTTCCACATCATAGGTGTCATTTTGTTTGAGCTTTGTGACTTTATAAGGTCCGAGAAATTTCTGTTTGAGTTTTAGACCAGGGCCAAAATGAGTTCGTTTGATGGCAACGAGGTCATGAAGTTGAAATTTTTGGGCTTGTTTTCGCCGCAAAGTATAAGTACGGCGATTGTCGTCTTGCACTTTAGAGATTTGCTGTTTTGCGTCCTTACGGAGATCGTCACGTTGTTGAATGAATGCAGTTTTGATCTCCTCGTCGATTAGAGCAGCGATGTTGATGTCGTTTTGCGATTTCATTTTAGTCCCAAAGAGAAGTTCAAAGGGAGTGGAATTGATGCTACGTTGAAAAGTGGAATTAATAATTTGTTGCACGGCGGGAACATGGCGGTACCATTGTTCAGGGTTGGTTATGGAGAGTTTAGAAAGGACAGCAATAATAATGGAGTTCAAACGCTCAACTTGACCGTTCGATCGTGGGAGGCCAGCTGTAATAAGAACGTGCTTTATTCTCTGTGTGTCACAGTAGTTTGCAAATGCAGTGGATTTGAATGCAGGGCCTCGATCAGAAATAATCCGTGAAGGATTTCCGAAGACTGATCTTTGAGTTTCCAGCCGACTGATAACTTCATCTGCGTCTGTGGACTTTGTCGGATATAGCCACACGAATTTAGTAAACGAGTCTATAACTGCCAAAATATGTTTGTATTTCTTGGATGTGGTGGCAAGGGGACCTAGGTGGTCGATATGGTACGTGTGCAAGGGTGCGTCGTCTTTATCAATGGGGTGCAGTAGTCCGTCTTGTTTGCCACGCTTTCGATTATTGAGGATGCATGGGATGCAGTTATGGATACAGCGCTCGATTTTTTCTTTCAGATTTGGGATAAAATATTCTTTGTTTAAAAGTTCTTGAGTGCGGATTACGGCGAAGTGGCCTCGTTCGTGAGCAGTTTTAATGACATTTGCCTGCATATCCTCAGGCACCACAAGTAAGTCAATGCCGTTGACGTTTTTGTACAGGAGATTGTTCTTAACGAGAAAGTTATCATACGAAGGCGTAGTTTGAAGAAGTGCTTTAATAGCCGTAATATGCTCGTCGGTTTCTTGTGCTTTGCGAAATTGGAGAAGGACACTGTCTTGGATAGTCATGCAACATGGACTGCGACTGAGGGCGTCCACGTGAGCCATCTTTGAGCCGGTACGGTGTTCAATTTCGTAGTCAAAATCTTGGAGATATAAAACCCATCGGGCTATTCTCGAATTGAGTTCCTTTTTATTTAGAGTTTGCACGAAAGCGTTGCAGTCAGTGATAATTTTAAAATGCGAACCAAGGACGTAAATACGGAACTTTTTTAAAGCTTCAACAATTGCAAGGACCTCGAGTTCATAACTGGTATATTTACGCTCGTTGTCCGATGTTTTTTTCGACATGTAGTAGACAGGGTGAAAGCTGTTATCGTTCATAGATTTTTGTAGTAGGACTGCCCCCAAGCCATCAATGGATGCGTCGGTATGAATTTCGATAGGACTGTTTTGATTAAAAATACTTAAAACTGGTTGTTGAGAAAGCAAATATTTTAATCTGTGAAATGCGGCTTTCTGATCAGCATGAAATTGAAAGGGGGTGTCCTTACGAAGGAGATCACTAAGGGGTTTGGCAATGCTAGAATATGAGGGAATGAATTTTCTAAAATATCCCGTGAGACCGAGAAAGCGTTGGACGTCTTTCGTACTCTTAGGTTCGGGGTAGTTAATTACAGATTTTGTTTTCGAAGGGGAAGGAAAAAGTTTACCGTCTTCAATGATATGTCCAAGAAATTCGATTTTTTTGTGAAGAAATTGACATTTACGAAAATTAATTTCTAGACCATATTCACTAGCAACTTTGAGTACTTGATTGAGACGATGAATGGCCTCATTTTCATTTTTGGCGGGAATAACGACATCGTCCATGTAGGGTAAAACATAACCTTTGACAATTAAATCACGAAAAACATAATTTATAAAGCGCTGGAATACTGAAGGGCAATTTGAAAGACCAAATGGCATTCGAAGAAACTGAAATTGTCCGTTGTGAGTTACAAAAGCTGTATATGGTTTACTTTCGTCCGCTACGGGCACATGAAAAAAACCGTTACGTAGGTCAAGAGTACTGAATATTTGGGTGTCTTGAAATCTATCCAAAATGTCATCAATAAGAGGAAGAGGAAAATGATCCTTAATTAAAAGTCGATTAAGTTTCCGATAATCTAAGCAAACACGGGGCGTACCGTCTTTTTTACGCATCACCAGAACTTGACTGGCATATGGAGATGAACAAGGTTCAATAATTTTAAGTTTCAACCATTCATTTATTTGTTTGTCAACAATTTCCCGTTCAACAAAAGGAAGGCGTCTAGGAGGGTGAAAAATCGGTTTATCATCGGATAGAGTGATATTAAGTTTAATATCTGTCGTCTTTGTTTTATTTGGAGCATAAGAATTCAGCAAACGTTCTGCCGCAGCACGAGTTTCTTTGGAAACATTTGAACCAATATCAAAAGCTGGAACATCGTCATTTATGGCAAAAATGAAAGATTCAGGAGTAGTTTCAAAGTATTGCTCGGGTTTTGAAAAATATATACCGTCTGGTGTAATAGTTAATTTAGCATTTTTAATTACGTCACATCCTACAATAAGAGAAAATTGCATAGAATGATTTGGAACAACTCTAATATTAGCCGGAAAGTCCTGGTTATCAATGTTGATAATGGTTTGAAAATAGCCAATAATAGGAATTTTCGAGGATCCAAAACCAGTTAACACTCCAGAATTATTTGAAAGTGGTGGGGAACCAAGTTGAATCCATGTGTTTTGTGTCAGTAATGTGACCTGACTTCCAGTGTCAATTAATCCAGAAACTGTGCTATTAAGTATAACGACAGTTTTACACATATTAGCGTGAGAGGTTTGTACTGTATTTACTCCGGCAGGTGGAGTGGAAGTCTCATTTGGAGTAGTGAGGCGGCAATCCATAGATTTGTGTCCAAAACGACCACAAGTTAGACATTTTGGGCCAAGAGAATGATTAGGACAGAACCGTGAGAGGTGTCCGACCTCATTGCAGTTAAAACAAGTTTGTGGTTTATTTTTAGATGAACCAGTATTATTAAATTTCGTGTCATGTTGTTGGTCTGAATTTTTTCTTCCAGTACCACGTCTGGGGCCATTGTACGTATTTTTTAAATTCGATGGATGAGAGGTATTTGTATGTCTAGTCGTAACTACAGTTTCATAAGTGCGTAGCTTTTCCTTGAATTCAGAATATGATTTTGCACCGTAGAGAATAATTTTATCGGATGGGGTACCTAGTAGTCCTTGAATGGTATACTGAATGACAGAAGCCTCGTCGATAACACCGTCACCACGATTTGCAATTTCGCGCATTGCGATAAAATATTGCATAAAGCTTTCATTCGAACGCATTTTTCTTCTTTCGAGTTGTTTATGAATTTCAATAGACGTAATTTTATCGGAGAACTCATTAAGTAATACTGTTTTAAACATGTCGTATGAATTGAGATTCCGTTGTGAAAACAAAAAAGTTTTAGCAGTACCCACAACAAGTCGTTTCGCAAAAACTAATTTTTGCTGGTCGGTGAGATTTGGGAATAAGTGAAAATTATCCTCGATATCGTTGAAAAAAGCACGGACGGAATAGCAATCATTGCCTGAAAAGTTTCTGCATGTGTTTGAAAGATCTCTCAAAACAAACCAAAAGTCATAACTCATCTCGCGAATCTCGGTGCTCGCCGTCAAAACACCCGAGCCACTCGAATTCAAATTTATTACTTCCTGGTTAGAAGAAACAACGCAATTTGGGTTTGGCGCCGTGGAGGGAGAGGAAAGGGGAATAGAAGAACTTAGACCTACAGGCGTCGGTGCAATATCAGTGTTCGAAATTGGATGATCGTCATCGGATAAAAAACCAAAATGCAATAAATTAGCCACTGATATAAAATCTGAGAAAGAAAAATCTTTTAATAGAAGTTCTTTATGTTTTGCCAAATCGAAACTGTCCGGGAACGCGGCAAAATTTCGCATTCTCTTTCGCGAAGAATGATCAAAATCGGAATATCCGAGCACGGTATTAAATAATTTAATAACTCGTGTTGTGCCATATTTAAGAGAGTTCGCTATCAATGGGATATCACCTAATTTTAGGGCCATAGTTCTTTAAACAATCAAATAGGACAATATGAATATGAAATAGGGTATGTATGAATGAGAAGTAAACAGCATAAACACAGTTTAAAATCGTAATATTAATAAATTATGAACGAATCAGGGAAAAATGAGCCTACCTAACTCTGGGGCAGTCCTTATAATCCAACGTATTTCTTAGCCAGTCCAATGTAATCCAAAATCGAAAACGTCCAAAATCAGAAGAATCGTCAATGTAACATCAATCGTCATAAGACATAATCGTCATAATCGTCACGTCTTCAATCGTCATAAAGCATAATCGTCACGTCTTCAATCGTCATAAAGGCACGTCTTGCCTTTGTTAGCTTTCGTCGTTGATGATTGCTGGTGTCTAGGGTTCGATTAACGCATGCACAAAAGGTACGGTCGAGCCCCCAAAATGTGGGGAAAGGCAATGACTATAGTTGATAATACACATTTATTAGTATATACAAAGATAGATTACATTAGGTTTACAATTATTGAGATAATATATGAGCGATCGAGCAACGTCTGCTCCGCTCGCCAGCTATTCCTCGTCTCTCTCGAAGGCAGGAAACACACCTGCTGACGTAATGCATACGTCACACAGTAGGGGATTAAGGAATATCATGACATAACATTTCCCACATACATAGTAAAACTGTCCTGTTAAGATGTTCGTAGTGTAAGATCGAGAGATTTTCGTAGTCATCTGAATGATGCTGAGTCATCTTCCATTATTAGTCAATCTAACAAGATGGAAATCTATCATTAGTTGATAATGTACGTGCAGTTTTAGTTGATTAAAGCTTCTTAAAGGAAATGCTTTACTAGATTTATAACGATTTAATCAACTAAAACTAGTTTGTTTTATTTATTTATTTTGCAAAATGTAAACCTTTTTGGAGCAGAATCTAAACAAATTTCCTCACACAGTGAAGGAAGCAACGGAGGAAAGAAAACTAGAACTGTTATGTAATTTCGTATCTGCAAGTGTTTATCAGTATAATTATCAGAATCGAATGATAATGCAAGTAATCTTCCATATTCATGGTACATTGCTAAAGGAAATGAAATATTTGCATGGCACTGCTTAGCATCTATATTTCAATAAACGGGTCAGTCTGTAAATGAATATTTACAAATATTAAAACAGTTGAGCAGGATTGTGAATTTTAGTCTATTACTGCTGAAGAATATAAAAATGAATATTTTACAGATGCATTTATCGGAAGTTTGAAGAATCCACGCATTCGAAAACGGTTATTAGAAAATGCCAGTATTTCATTAGAAAAAGTTTACGATCAAGCCAAAGCATTGGAACTTGCTGAACATATTCTGCTTCATACTTAATGTCTTTCTCAACAAAGATAGCTACTGTTGACCAATTTGAGAGCAAAAATGACGATAATGAACCATTGGTAGTAGTTTCTGCTTTTCATCTCAGAAAACTGGGACCGTCATTTACGAAGTGTTTGCCCAGCTAGGGGTGCAATATGTCAAAGATGTAAAAAGGGCCATTACCAAAAAAGTATGCAAATTGAAACTTGTACGCAGTGCAACTGATTCGATGTTTCCTCACTGTCTTGAAAGGTCAATAATTAAAGTCCTAGAAATTCGGGTTTATCTGAACGCCCTAATTGATACGGCCATTTCACTCAGTTTTATAAATCAGTGTTTTGTAAAAAGATATCAAATTCAAGTAAGAGCTTATTTTGGTAGAATAACCATGGCTAACTCTTCTCTGAGCTCAGATATTATGGTTGTTCTTTAGTTAAACTGCAAATCCATATATATATACTAATGTTGAGGTATTAATTATGAAAAACTTCTGTGTATACTTTCTTATGGGGCATAATTTAGTAAAAGATCATTCTTCTCTTGAGATAGAATTTAAAGGTGATAGACCACCTCTTAGAATTTGTTCATTAGCAAGTGCTGTTTTATCCCCTTTGTCATTGCCAAACTGAGTCCAAAGTCAAGATGCCAAACTGAAGAAAATAAAACATTCATAGCTACAGAAGTATTTAAATTACTTAATAGAAAGTGTAACTGAGCCAAGTAATTTTCCTTGGCGTGCGCAAACATTTGTCGTGAAAAGAGACTATCACAGACCCAGAATGGTTATAGATTATTCGCAGATTATAAATAAATGTACTGTGGTTGACGCTTACCCTCTTCACAAAATTGAAGAGTTGATTTCAAAGGTATCAAAATATAAAATATTTGGTACAATTGACCTCCGAAGTGCTTATCATCAGGTTCCTATCAAGGAAACATTTTACAGCGTTCGAAGCTGATAAACTATATCAAACAGTTCCCTTTAGTGTAACAAATGGAGTTGCTTCTTTTCGAAGATGAACTGATGAAATATTTCAAATGAAAAATTATCAGGATCTTTTCCGTATCTTCATGATGTAACTATATGTGGCAAGAATGAAGTTGAGTATAATAATATCTTAGAAAGATTTATGGCTGCTGCTAAGAAATATAACCTAATCCTGAATGAGGAAAAATGCATATTTTTCGCGAAATTTGGAAAATTTTTGGCCTACTTTATAGCTAACAGTATAATAAAACCTGATCTTTGATAGACTGAAACTACTGATGGATTTAGCAATTCCTAAAGATATAGCATCTCTACAGCGCGCACTGAGAAGGTTTGCTCATTACTGCCGCTGGAATCCCAGTTTTTCTGAAAAGATTAGCCCTCTTTTGACTAAAGGATTTTTTTGCGTTAGTAAAAATGCCGATAAAGCCTTCAGTTCACTTAAGAGAGATACAGCCATAGCTTCTTTAGCTGCAAGTGAGGGTAATATACTGTTCAGAGTTGAAACTGAAGCTTCTGAATTTGCAATAGGATCAACCCTGTGTCAAGCTGGTCGTCCCATAGCTTTCTTCTCTAAACTCTTCAGTATGAAAACGCTTCTCTATTGAAAAAGGAGGCTTATGCTATTGTTCAATCTGTACGAAACTGGAGACATTATTTAATTGGCAGGCACTTCGAAGTTTTTGGAGATCACAGGTTCATGGCATTTATATTTGATCAACAGCAATTAATCTTCCAGATTCGTCATGTATCATAAAATTATAAAGATTGGTTATCATAAAATTTAAAAGAGAAAATTATACGTTAGCGGTTAGAACTTGCTTGTTTCAAATTGGATATTGTACATCGCTCTGGAAATAAAAATGGTATTGCAAACACTTTATCAAAAATAAATGCAGCTATAAAACTTCAAATAGATTTAAAGGTACTACGTGATGAACTTTGTTATCTCGGAATAACTCGAATGTATCACTGGATAAGATCTAAAAATTTGCCTTTTTCGCGAGAATTAGAAGAACTGTTAATACATGTTTATGCTGCAGTGAAGTACAGTATCGCTTAAATAGATTTCGCTTGGTACAGCATTAAACCGCACAACTGCATGTAATTCTCAAGGAAATAACCAAGTAGACAGGTATAATGGAAACATATATAAAAGCCAATCAGCTGGCACTAAAATCAAAGAAAATGGCTATTGAACGTTGGGAAGGAGTTCTACAACTTGTTTTTCATTTGATCTCCTCTCACTCTTATCCACAGCAGCAAATGCCACACCACACGAACGTATGTTCATCCATGCTAGAAGGTCATATAATAGACGCTTTTTACCTACATGATTAACACAACCCGGAGCAGTATTAATCAAGAACAGTATTCGAGCTAATGAATATGAGCTTATTGTGCAGGAAGTACAGCTCATTGAGGCTAACCTAGATTATGCTTATGTTAAATTTCTAGATGGTCGTGAAACCAATGCTTTAATACACTATTTAGCACTTGAAGAGATAGATACTGATATACATGCCCAAGATATCGGGGCTAGAGGAAAACCAGCAACTTTCACATTCTTTTGCTCAACAGAATGAAAGTTTGGCAACTGAAGTTCCTAACCGGTATTAAAACTATAAGAAAATCAACAGAAGAGGATTCTCAAAGCAGTGATTTACCGTACCTTAGCAGACATGAGGCTATTTAAAAGACTTCAAATGATTACTTCCATGGGAGTAAATCCTTACGTCCGAAAAGACACAGACGACACTTGTCTAGCAGACTATATAATTTATTAATAATCTTTGTGAAGCGTGAATCTGGTATTATTATTTATTGTTATTGGCAGAAGTAAAATTATATTACATGGAATGGCAACATTTATTCTTTGTTTAGATGAGGTTCTCACAATGGAGCATTTAGTGTTCTGGATTAAGTGCAGTTTTAGTTGATTAAAGCTTTATTTCAGCTTCTTAAAGAAAATGATTTACTATGTTGTTGCGTTCTACAGGTTAGTGAATTTAGAGTCATTGATGACAACACTTGGTGAAGAATCAAAACACAATTTCTTCGTCAGTATTGCACAGGAGAGTTCCAAAGACGCGTTACAGTCGTCGAAAAACTACGACAAAGACGCTGAAACAATCCGTAAATCATAGCCTTCAGGCTATAAGGCTCTAACGGTAAAGACAGCTTCATGGCAAAGCGCTAAATTACGGCTCCTGACTTAGTCGATCTGAACTCAGCCTACTCTACTACTACTCAAGATACACTACTACTCCGCGTATAGGCAGGGTATTTATAGCTTTTGATCTGCCTGCGAAAACATTCTCAGGAAAACCGGTAAGAATTCGTTTCAGAATGTTCTCGCTCCGTCTACGGCATATCGCCAGATCTGTCGTCAAATGGGCAATTTTGCGCCAAATCTTACAACCTTCTTGCCTTTCCTTACCGTTTTCTGGCAACACTAAACCAGCTTTGCTGGGAAGCTAGCTTACTGCAGATGGGAATTTCGCAACAATGTTTACAACAGTAAGTAAGTAAAGGAAATGCAATATGGGGAAAGGATAATTTTGACTAAATCAGAATAAAGTGGGAGGATTTCTTTCCTTTCTGATTCTTGCTTTAAGCTTGCTTGTTCTTCCATCCTCTGGCTTTTGGACTGGAGCAGCTCTGATTGGGTGGCGGTCTGTACGAGTGGCTTGCTGGGCTGCCTCGAATTTCATGGCATAGCCTAAAGCGCTTTTCAAGTTCTTTACTTTCGCCATTCGCGGAGCTTTCTGTATTTCAGGATCCCGGATGCCGTCGATGAAGTATTGCAGGGACAGAATTTCTTTACTTTCTGATTCTTGCTTTAACATTCGTGCTGTGGGGTGTTCTGCAATTTCTTCGAATGTGCCCTTCAGCGCCGCAGTTCCAGCACTTTACGGTCGGCTGACTGCCCTTTCGCCTTTCAACGTCCGTGGCGAACTCCTGGAGTATTTCCGTCGGCTTCTATTGACGGGATTTTAATTGCCTGCTGTAGTCTTTTAAACACTTCTCCCCAAAGCGCAGCCTTAGCTTAGCTTTAGCTTGGGAATCTCATCCACTTGCTTCCGCCACTATAGAAAACTGTATCTCATTTACTTGCCAAGAGGTCTTCCCATCATACGTGGATAACTTCAGAGAGGAACGAGCAGGCATAAGTAAAAATTTAAAACCATAACCATTGCTGCCTGCGACCGCTACGAATTTCTTTAAGGTGTCAATTTCTTTGGCTACTGCAGAAATCCTGTCATCAATTTGTTGTTCGATTTGTTGTAGAACGACAGAAACTCTTTCTTCAATTTCTCCAACTCTGTTTTCAACCATGTCAATTCTGTCTTCTGTAGCTTCAAATTTGTTTTCTATTATGCATGTGATTTCTTTTTTAATTTCCTCTTGGTCCACTTTCGTTTCTTCTTTAACAGCTTCCATCTTTACTTGAACAAGACGTTATTTACCTTACAGTTTATCATTCAATAACCCTTTTTTACAGTAAAAAATTGCATTCATTCAAAGAATTCAATTGTTTTTCTTATTTTCCTTTCTATAAATTGAATGCAGAGAAGTTAGATGTTTAAACAACCCCCATATTTTCTCACAACACCGAAGCACACAGTTTACCCCTTTTTCAGTGTGCTTAGGGTCGTTTGTAATTTATGGCTTGACAGCATTTGATCAGTATTCCTATGCTTACGTCTTTCAGCCATTCAAGGAATAAACATGCTTTAGTGTTTAATACTTTATTACTTCATTTACTTGAATAGATAAAAGTTTTAAGGAGGCAGTATTAATGGAACTTTAATAAAACTGAATAACTTTTATGAAGCTTCCTAAATGCAGCAGTTTTGGACATTCTCATGCTTACATTGCAAAAAATAAGAAAAAAGGAAATCTTCCTTTATCTCTTCGACTAATTTCTGGTCCGTTTTCGGCAGGAAATATCAAATTGCTCTTTTAATTCAGTCCAGAGAAGGTCCTAAAAAGTACTTGAGCCAGCCTTCGTCTTTGAGCCTTTCCTAGGTGAGAAGAAATAAATTTAATTAATAATAGTAATTCATTGCATTAAAAAAAAGACACTTCTGTATCTTCCGTCCTACTGGGCCGATTGACGAAATTTACTCAGGTTTTTCATGTCTCGAAAGCGCAACTTAGGATATATATTAGACTTAGGATATATATTAGCATTGTTCTAACATAGGTATTCTAACACAAAATCGGACCCTTTTCTGAAATGACATACCTATTTTTTTCCATATTTCGATTCTACGACTCAAATTATGCCAAAGTGCCAACATTTGTAAAAATCGCATGATTAGCTGAAGGTATGCGAAGAAGGCGGGAGAAATACCTTACAGTTTTTAAAAAATGAGCTCTCAAAACTTTACCTCCTCAATGTTAATTGAATTTGGTATACATTTATTAATATCTCTTTTTTTTATTAAACTTACTTGATTCCTTCTTTCACAGTTCGAAATTTATGTTCAATCTAAATAGAATTCGCAGATGTTTTCTGATTTATATTTAAAATTTGTATTTTTAGTAATTTTTATAATTTTTTTCGAAAAACGCTTTGCATTACAAACTATAACATTTCTAACATCACCTTAAAGTAGATGTATTTATAGGCATACCTGCAAAATATCAGAGTTTTTTATTCAAAATTTCCAAAGATATACGTGAATTTATATATTTGGGCATTTTAAAATTTGGCATATTTGTTAAATGTGCTTTACGCACTTTGTTAAAATCGTTTGAAAAAAGAATGATGCACCCTTTTTTCCGCTCCTGCACAAAGAAAAAAGGGAAGGAAAATAGATTATTATAAATTAAGAATTTCGCTGAGTGAATTATTCTTGGCACAAACAGAAAAAAGTGCGCCGAAAGAAATTTTTAAATTTATTAGAAAGTTTCTCCCTAAAATTTACAAAATTCAATATTTGGGCATAATTTTAGTCGTAGAATCGAAATATGAAAAAAGTCGATACAGCATTTAAAAAATAAGTCCGATTTTTTGTCAAAATAACTAGGTTAAAATAATACTACATACAAATCTAATATATATTTTAAGTTGTGCTTTTGAGACATGAAAAAACGCAAATTAAATTTCCTCAATCGGCCCAGTAGAACAACAGATATAGAACTGTCCTTTTTTTCTTTTCTTTTCTTTTTTTTTTTTTTGTGTGTGTGTGTGTGTGTGTGCATAAAAAGAAAAGCAATAAAAGAAGCTGGTAGAAGAAATAGCAAATCAAAAGAAAATAAAATATATGAAAAATAAAGGAAAAATAAATCAAAATATTTTCAGAAGAAATGTATAACGGTGATCAACAGAAAGCTTGTTCAGAAATTTTAAAATCTTTTACGAAATTTCTCACTAAGTTTTACAAAATTTAATATTTAGGCATAATTTTATTCGTAGAATCAAAATATGAAAAAAAATTGATATGTCATTTAAAAAAAAGTCCTATTTTTTGTCAAAATAACTAAGTTAGAATAATAATATATACAAATCTAATACATATCTTAAGTCGTGCTTTCGAGACATGAAAAACGCAAATTAAACTTCGTGAATCCTCCCAGTAGAACGACAGATATATAACTGTCCCATTTGGGGGCGGGTGTATATAAGGGAGAGCAGTAAAAGAAGCTGCTACAAGAAATACCAAATCAAAAGAAAGTAGAAGAAATAAAAAATAAAGGAAAAGTAAATCAAAATGTTTTCAGAGGAAATGTAAACAACGGTGATCAACATAAAAGCTTGTTCAGTTAAAAATGATGGTGTAGGAGATCGTGTAGATGGCAATGTAGGAGAAGTGCAGCGCAAACAGAAGATAAGACAAACAGAATGATCTTATTACAAACGATTAAAGCGCAGAATTTAGTTAGCACATATTTGCCTGTGACGCATCAAATTAAATTTTAACTATTTCAGTTTCTTATAATACATTACAGGTACTCTACGAGAAATATTTTTCCTCACGAACGACACAAATCCAATGCATAGCCCACCTTAGATCACTTATGTTGAAGCATATCCGATGTGACTGACACAATGGCATTGATAATTCGAATTTTAGAGTTGAGAACGCAAAAGGAGCGGCACAAAAACAGTATCCGTCATATGTCCAGAGGCGTAGCTAGGGTTTTCAGCGCCCGGGGACAAATAAAGATTTAGAGCCTTTCCCTGTTTACCAAAATGAAATGGGGAATATAAATTTGGCACCCTTTGGATGCTGCAGTCGGGGGCAGATGCTCATCCTTCTCCTTCCTCTAGTTACACCACTGCATAGCCCCCTCCAAATCACAAAGTCTATCATTTCTAATCATTTAACTTAACTTAAATTCTGTCATATCACATCAATGGCTAAATTATACAAGAGCCTTGACATACGCATACGACGCTGCGTTCACCATATCTGGCAGAACAAGCGAACAGCTGAAAGATAAAACCAACCAGAGTTTCGCAGTCTTCAACCAACTATGTAACGCACAAGAACCAACAATTTCAGAGGAGGCGATGACATTTCACAAGCTTGGCCACACCCTGTTAAGAAAATCAGGCTTCGAAATGAACGTAATGAGAAAAAATATTGTAAACAAATTGAAATTTCTTGGAATTACAATTGATAGAAACCTTAACTAGATACAATACTTTCAATTTATTAGAATAAAATTTCAAAAATAGCCATCTCAATGAGAAGAACGAGAAAACATGATTGGGCTTCAATTTTCATATCCGGAAGCTACTGTTCAACGCCGTGATAGAGAAAATTGTTAAGTACGGAGCTTTAACTGGATTATCCCTATGAAGGAAAGGAAGAAGCAACAGGTCCATGCTATTCATCGACCATTTCTCCTCAACATAACTTAATCCTTCCGCAATCACTTCTAGCGGTGTGCTAGGCGTACTGTTTATGATACCTCTAATATACCTTCTATCGTAGTTAGGTGCGTTTGAAACAAAAGCGTTAAAACTTATGCATCCAAATTCCTTATACGGTCAAACTTACGATCCGAATAATTTTGAATTCTCAACTTCTCCATATTCTCGGCACCCTGTAAATTTTCATGATGTTAAAATTTTTCTTTAAAGAGCCCATAAATATCAGTACACACCCAATAGCATTTACAGATGGATAAAAAAAATATGAAAAAGGTGGGATCAGACTATATCTTCCATAAAGCCGAAAACCTAAAAATACTCTAGAAAGCACGCCTGTACCCAGAAAATACAGTTTTTGAAAAGGAAATTTTAGCAGAAAGGCAGTAGAAATTGCAGTTATTAATAAATGCAGTTAGCTCACAATTCAGTCAGGTACTCTTTCTACGTTACATGCAACAGCAAATTTCAAACCCCCTTCTCACACATAAAAAAAACTTTCCTTTCAAGAAAAAGTCAGATTAAAATTTTTCTTGTTTGGGCAAAAGCCCATTTAGGGAATGAAAGAAATGAAGACGTCGACTCTCTTGCTAAAAATGCAGTTACTGCTTCTGATTCCGAAGATATGAACTAGAAATGGCCAAAGTCATACCTGAAAAAAGGCACATGCAAAAAAATAAATCAAATCTGACAGAACGAATGGAATTCTGGCAGGGGGGAAGGCAGGAGAATATACGAACTAATCATCATAAGAAAGGGAAAAGATGTCTTAATAAAACCCCGTTTAAATCAGTGCATATCTAGACCCTCGTCTATTATTACCACAGAAACATCTTTTCCTTAGACAAATGTGTTTGTGGAGAAAGAGGATCTTCTTCTCATGCCCATTAACACAAGCACTTCACAGTGTTAGACCAACTACAAACGAACTCGAGTTTTCAAGATATATCATAAATAGTCCAAAATTTCATTAAAAATCAACAATATTGTCAAATGCTTTTAGGAAGAATGTCAAGATATTTGGAGCAATAATATTTAAGGAAAAGTTTTTATATTAGTGTGCACATCCTTCTAAATAGGAACTGCATGAAAATGTTTTGGAAAGTTTATACCGAGCTCCTGTAGGATGCTTTACTGGATGAGGAGCATCACGGGACAGTACCTGTATTACAATATGGTATCCTGGTGCCCTTGTGCTTATTAGGCTTCTATCACGCATGCTTTGTTTCGGAAGAACAACTGTTTGGAACAATTCTTCTGCTTTGTCACAACAGCCAATTATCACAGATCAGATTGGGTTAACATATAAAGGGGAAAGTTTTTCTGTGTTACAAACAAGCTGATAGCTGATTGGTTGAAAACAACAACTTGCAACAATTTGTTTCCAAAAGGAAGGAAAAAATCGCGCCTCTTTCTTTCAGTATTAAACCAGGCAGAAAAATTGTCCGAAGCAGTTGTTCGTATGAAACAAATGCATGTGTGACATGGGCCTTACTGTCCTGCCCTGTCTGATAAATTTGGAAATCAGGTGAGGAATGTATTGTCCTTATCCTCTGGACTACAAACTAGATATATATCTAATCATTTGATCTGATAAAAGGATCTCATAGAAAAAATTTGTTACATGTGACAAGAAATTTGGATTGCTTACTCTGGCGCAACACAAGTAAATAGGCCCGAATTACATTGTTTGCTTTATATAACTACATGTAACACAATGATTCTTTTTTATTCAATCTATTGTTACGAATTTCAAATTTATTTGGCTATTTATTTAGAATTGTAATTAGATTTGCTTCATGTTGCCTTAGCAACGCAGACGATTTTTGAAGAGAAAGCTACCCCAAAAAAAAATAGCAATAAAAATAAAAGAGCGCGTGCATTTAATGCTTAATAAATAAATATCTCGTAATTACTGTTGCCATCCAGAAAAATCTAGAAACATCGTGATTGTTCTACTGATAATTAAAAAGCTTATAAAAGCCGAGGTGAAACACCTCATCTCAGTTAGTGAGTTAGTTGTTGTTGTTGCTGTTATACTTGTAGCTGTAAAAAGCGAACTGCTGTTTGTTTACTTAATGCTGTATTGATTGTAGTGATTTCGCTGTGAGATAGAACTATTTTATCTGTTTTGAACTGAGTTTTTGCTAAACGTTTGAGATATTGTGATATTGTGCGAAGATTTGTGAAGAAATATTTCAGCATTTTAATTTATTTATTGTGAAAAAAATAAATTTTTGTTAACCTTTTACGACTTGTGCATTCAATATATTACGAACCCGTACGCACGTAACAATTTTTGGTGTCAGAAGTGGGATTTTTGAATGCCATTAACTAGAGCAATGGAAGAACAATTAAGGCAATTCATGGCAGCCTTTGCTGCATTTAAAGAAGAAATTAAAGCTGGCCAAGATTCCGTGAAAGAGGAGATGAAAGCTGTTCAAGAATCTGTTAAAGATGAAATGAATTCTGTTCAAGAAAAGATGGAGAAATCTGTTAAAGATGAAATGAATTCTGTTAAAGATGAAATGAATTCTGTTCAAGAAAAGATGGAGAAATCTGTTAAGGAAGAAATGAATTCTGTTCAAGAAAAGATGGAGAAATCCGTTAAGGAAGAGATGAGAGCCGTTAAAGCAAGTCAAGAAGAGATGAAAAAGGAAATTACTTGCATAATAGAAAATAAATTTGAGACTATGGAAGGCAGAATAGATGCGGTTGAAAATAAAGTTTCTTCTGTCAAAGAACAAATAGAAGAGAGAGTTTCTGCCGTAGAACAACAAATCGATTACAGAGTTTCTGCTGTGAGAGAACAAATTCAAGAAAGAGTTTCTGCAGTGGAACAACAAATTGATGACAAAGTTTCCGCAGTTGCCAAAGAAGTTGATACTTTAAAGAAATTCGTAGCGACGGCTGGAAGCAGTTCGGATACTTTTAAATTCCTAGCCATGCCTGCACATCCTTCTCTGAAGCTATCGACATATGATGGGAAGACCTCCTGGCAAGTGTATAAGACACAATTTTCTATAGTTGCGGAAGCAAATGGATGGGATTCCCAAGCTAAGGCCTGTCACCTTGCGGCTTCTCTGAGAGCAGACGCAGCGGACATCCTTCAAACTCTTCCCGAAAACAAAAGGCTAGATTTCGAAGCTCTGTCCGGTGCTTTAGAGCTGCGTTTTGGAGAGAAGTGTTTAAAAGATTACAGCAGGCTGCAGTTAAAATCCCGTCAACAGAAGCCTACGGAAACACTCCAGGAGCTCGCCACGGATGTTGAAAGGCTGTCCCACCTCGCCTTTTCGGAGTGCCCGACAGAAACAAGAGAAATCCTGTCCCTGCAATACTTCATCGACGGCATCCGGGATCCTGAAATACAGAAAGCACTGCGAATGGCTGATGTGAAGGACTTAAAAAGTGCTCTGGTGTATGCCATGAAATTCGAGGCAGCACAGCAAGCCACTCGTAGAGACCGCCACCCAATCAGAGCTGCTCACATACAAGAACCAGTGGATCCAATGACTGCTCGCCTAGACGATTTAACCAGAAAGGTGAATGCTTTGACACGGAATACTGGTGACAAGAAACCGTTCGTAAAGTGCTGGAACTGCGGTGCTGAAGGGCACATTCGAAGAAACTGCAGAACACCCCAGGGCACGGATGTTAAGACCGCGCCTCTCAAGAAGGAGGGAAACTAATTCGTGGCCATCTCGCGGGGCGGAGGTTGCCAGATAATGAAAAGCCCCAGTTTAAAGCGCTTCAGATTTCTGCAGTGAGTGGCGGCAATAACGGAATTTTCATCATGGGACAAATCAATGGAATTCCTTGTAACATGACGATCGACACGGGAGCCAATGTTACCATCATTCGAAAAGATTTGGCTCAACAACTCGAAGGTAAACTTATCTGGACGCCGCCCTGCGTTACCCTCCAGACTGTGTCCGGGGAGAAGATCGATATAGAGGGGAAATTAAACGTTAACATCACGTTTGGAAGTGCCACTTACCATCACACGGCCTATGTAGCAGAAATTACAGACCCTTGCATACTCGGATTGGACTTTTTAAGGAAACACAATTTTTCCTTGGACTTTAAAAATAACGAACTGCATTCTGCCTCTGAAGACATAACTTTATTCGAAATTAATGATGAAGGAGTGAAATCTATCCACAAAATAATAGCTCAAGACGATATCACAATACCGGCAAGAACAGAAATTTTACTTCCTGGATCCATAGCCGAAAATAGAAATTTCCGCTACGGCGTCATGGAATATCCCAAGAATTGTAATAGCCCTAAAGGAGTATTAATAGCCTCAGCACTCGTCGACCTATCAGGGACCGTTATCCCGGTGAGAGTTGCCAATGTAACTGATAAGGCGAGGGTTATTAAGAAAGGTGAAGTGGTTGCAGAATGTACCCCAGTAACCAGCGTTGAAAGAAAAAGTAACATCTCAAAACCCGTGTCTTCCGACAACATTATATCGGAGTTACTGCAGAATGCGCAATTAAACGATGAAGAAAAGAATGCTGCCGAGCGTGTTATTAAAGATCTTCAAGATGTTTTCTCCCGTTCGTCTTCTGACGTTGGTCGAACCAGTTTGACTCAACATAGAATCGATACTGGTGATCATCCACCAATCAAGCAACATCCAAGACGTCTGCCGATTGCGAAACAGGAAGAGGTACGAGCACTTTTAAAGGACATGCAAGAAAGCAATGTCATCGAGCCTTCAGCAAGTCCCTGGGCATCTCCCATCGTCCTGGTGAGGAAGAAAGACGGATCAACCAGATTTTGCGTTGACTATCGCCGGTTGAACGAGGTTACGAAGAAAGACAGTTACCCTCTTCCTAGAATTGATGACATTCTGGACACTCTTTCTGGAAGCAAGTGGTTCTCGACACTTGATTTAAAGAGTGGATATTGGCAGGTAGAAATACATCCTGATGACCGAGAAAAGACGGCATTTACTACAGGACAAGGACTTTGGCAGTTCAAGGTGATGCCGTTTGGGCTATGTAATGCGCCGGCTACATTCGAACGTCTAATGGAGACTGTTTTAAAAGGTCTTTCATACGAAGCCTGTCTGATATACCTGGATGACATCATCATCGTCGGGAATAGTTTCGAAGAACATTTGGAAAATCTTAGAAAGGTGCTTCAGAAACTGAAAGAAGCCAATCTGAAGTTGAGTCCCGCTAAATGCAAATTATTCAGACAGGAAGTCACTTATCTCGGACATGTCATCTCTGCTGAAGGTGTGCGCACGGATTCTGAAAAAGTGTCAGCAGTTAAAGACTGGAGACGTCCCGAAAATGTCCACCAGCTGAGAAGCTTTCTAGGACTTTGCACCTACTATAGGAGATTCGTGAAGGATTTTTCTTCCATCGCAAGACCCCTTCACAAGCTGACAGAGAGCAAGCAAAAGTTCGTGTGGACAAAAGAATGTGAGAATGCATTTAAGAACCTGAAGGAAGCCTTAACATCTGCTCCAATCCTGACGTATCCTCAGCTCGACAGACCATTTATTCTCGACACGGATGCGAGTAATGAAAGTGTCGGCGCTGTTTTGTCCCAAGAAATAGAGGGCCAAGAACGTGTAGTAGCTTACTGGAGCAAGTGCCTATCTAAACCGGAGAGGAA
Source organism: Stegodyphus mimosarum (assembly GCA_000611955.2). Taxonomy (NCBI): domain Eukaryota; kingdom Metazoa; phylum Arthropoda; class Arachnida; order Araneae; family Eresidae; genus Stegodyphus; species Stegodyphus mimosarum. Next base: position 114,625 of record KK113642.1, on the reverse strand, counting down.
TTACTGTGTCACCAGGAAAGAGTTGCTCGCCATAGTCAAAGCCGTAGAACATTTCCATCATTATCTATACGGCAGAAAATTCCTGCTCCGCACAGATCATGCATCATTGGCCTGGCTTTTAAATTTCAAGAATCCTGAGGGTCAGATAGCTAGGTGGATACAGAGACTCCAGGAATATGACATCATTATCCGTCATCGCAAGGGACAGTCGCACGGAAACGCTGACGCCTTGTCTAGAAGACCTTGCCCAGAAAACTGCCGATATTGTTCCAGGGTCGAAGCTAAATACCAACTGGTTAATCCAGTCGCACGGCAAATTACAGCATCAACATCGGCTGATCCAGACCCATGGAGTGACAAGGAAATCAGGAAAGACCAGCTGGAAGACCGTGATATTAAACCCATAATTGAGTTAATGGAGACCTCAAACAGAAAACCTACCTGGCAGGATATTTCGAGCTATAGTCCCACGACAAAACAATATTGGGCTCTCTGGGACTCACTCCATATTCGAAACGGCGTCTTGTACCGAAAATTCGAATCGGATGATGGAAAAACATTCCGATGGCAGCTGGTACTCCCAAGATCCCGAATCCCGGACGTCCTTAAAGAACTACATAGCAGCCCTGCAGGAGGTCACTTCGGAATAATGAAGACCTTGCAGAGAGTTCGGGAGCGTTTCTACTGGAATAATGCAAAGGATGACGTGCAAAAGTGGTGCCGAACTTGCGATGCCTGTGCAAGTCGGAAAGGACCGAAGAAACGCAGCCGGGGGAAGCTGCAACGTTACAATGTAGGAGCACCTTTTGAACGTATCGCCTTTGACATCTTAGGACCTCTGCCACGAACTGCTGATGGCAACAAATACATCCTCGTTGCCATTGATTACTTCACCAAGTGGCCTGAAGCGTATCCTATTCCTGATCAAGAGGCTGTCACAGTAGCAGAGATGATGATACAGCACTGGATTTCCAGATTCGGAGTGCCTCTTCAGTTACATTCCGATCAGGGAAGGAATTTTACCTCGGCTGTAGTCAAGGAACTCTGCAAGCTACTCGGCATTGACAAAACCCAAACGACGCCTTTACATCCCCAGTCGGACGGTATGGTAGAGAGGTTTAATCGAACCATCCTCAATAACCTCTCATTAGTGGTTTCCAGAAACCAACAGGACTGGGACAAGAAGTTGCCACTATTTTTACTGGCTTACCGCAGTGCTGTCCACGAGACTACCGGCTATTCCCCATCTCAGATGCTCTTCGGTCGTGACCTTCGTCTGCCATGTGATCTTTTGTTTGGTCGCCCTCCGGATGCGCCTTCATCGCCTGAGGAATACATTCAAGACCTCCAGGCCCGGTTTGAAGTGATGCACAACTTTGCACGAGAGCGAGTCAACTTGGCGACGGAGAAGATGAAGACCCGCTACGACACGAGAGCTACTGGACATCGTTTCAACGAAGGAGACAAGGTGTGGTTATGGAATCCGACTCGTCGAAAAGGACTTTCTCCGAAACTACAATCACCTTGGGATGGTCCTTACACAGTCCTAAACAGGCTGAACGACGTCGTGGTTCGGATCCGTAAGTCATCGAACTCTAAACCTAAAGTCGTTCATTACGACAGGTTAGTTCATTACTATGGCCATAGTACGTAGTGTATATAATTGTAAATAGTAATGTACATAGTATAAGACCATGGTCCTATTTGTATTTAGTATTTGATTTGTATTTGTTAAGTAGTAGTATTTGATAAGTATTTGTGTTTAATAGCATTTGTATTTGATAGTATTTGTACTTAGTATTTGAATTGTATTTCGCGTTGGATAGAATTTAATTTGCTGAAAGTCACTTATTTTAATTATTGTTTATTTTGTTATTATAAAGTAATGTTTATTATAGCACTGATGCTTTAGTTGTAAGTTTGGCTTCCTGTCCAGGGATTGTACTGCCCGGGACGTGCAGTCCTTGGGAAGGGGGCAATGTTACGAATTTCAAATTTATTTGGCTATTTATTTAGAATTGTAATTAGATTTGCTTCATGTTGCCTTAGCAACGCAGACGATTTTTGAAGAGAAAGCTACGTAAAAAAAAAATAACAATAAAAATAAAAGAGCGCGTGCATTTAATGCTTAATAAATAAATATCTCGTAATTACTGTTGCCATCCAGAAAAATCGAGATTATTCTACTGATAATTAAAAAGCTTATAAAAGCCGAGACGAAACAGCTCATCTCAGTTAGTTGTTGTTGTTGCTGTTATACTTGTAGCTGTAAAAAGCGAACTGCTGTTTGTTTACTTAATGCTGTATTGATTGTAGCGATTTCGCTGTGACATAGAACTATTTTATCTGTTTTGAACTGAGTTTTTGCTAAACGTTTGAGATATTGTGATATTGTGCGAAGATCTGTGAAGAAATATTTCAGTATTTTAATTCATTTCTTGTGGAAAGAATAAATTTTTGTTAACGTTTTAACGACTTGTGCATTCAATATATAACGAACCCGTACGCACGTAACACTATATTAATTACGGTTGAGATAAAATCGTCCATAACTGTGAAAAAACTCGCTGTCAGACAAGAATTACATAAAAAGGCAAATCAAAGTGCTCTTGAAATTGACGTTTCGATACAGAAATTTGAAGGCACAGGAATTTTCCAGTTGTCGAAAATGTTCTATTACCAGTTGATATTAGCTCACTGTCAAACAGGTCAGAAAACCTTTTAGAAGAACGCAAAAGAGATCAGGAAAAAGTCTATGTGCGAACTTAATTTGTCACCGTTTGTGCATTTTTTCTGCAACTAAAGTAGTAGTCAATACTGAGATTAATTCAATGCAAGCTAAATAACTTTTATTTCTGTATCGTAAATTTTTGTAACAAAATTTGTGTGTCTCTTTCTTCCTCTTGCTTGAAACTTCATTTTAGTATATTATGCTGATTCTGTATATGAACTTACGAATATCATCTCTCTCGAATTCTATATTACCGACTGACAAATAACGAGCTACACGTTACAGGTACAACTGAAAGAACAATTACGATCAACTAATCCAGGCATACATGCAAAAAGTTAGAGTTTTTTATTCAAATTTCAAAAGCTATACATGAATATATATATTGGGGCTTTTGAAATTTGGCATATTTGTTATAAGCGATTATAACGACAAATGTGCTTTACGCACTTTGTTAAAATTATTTGAAAGAAGGAACGATGCACCTTTTTTCCGTTTCTGCACAACGAAAAAAGGGAAAGTAAAGTAGGTTAACATAAATTAAGAATTTCGCCAAGTGGATTATTCTTGGCTAAAACTTTAAAAAGTGCGCCAAGATAAATTTTTTAATTTCTTGTTAAATCTCTCACCAACCTTTTACACAATTTAATATTTGGGCATAATTTGAATCATAGAATCGAAATATGGAAAAAAATCGGTACGTCATTTCAGGAAAAGTCCGATTTTGTGACAAAATGCCTACGTTAGAACAATGCTATATAGATCTAATATATATCCTACGTCGCGCTTTCGAGACAGAAAAAACGCAAGTTAAATTTCTTCAATGAGCTGAGTAGAACGGACGCTATAGAAATCTTCCCCTTTTTTGAAGGGGGCACACTTTCGATCGATACTTCCAAGTTTCGTAATGCAAAAAAAGATATTAAATTATTCTAACATGCATCTTACCACAAAAGCAAAACAATACTTGTCAAATTCTTCTATTTCATTTGGTGTCTGAAATAAAAAAAAAAGAAATTAAAATCAAAGTTCTACTAAAATCTTTTACTTGAATTCTGTTGTTATTTAGATTAAAGCTCTGGACTAGAAGCGTAAGAAAGAATATGCATTTGAAAATTCGTTTTAAATTTATTCAATCCATCGAAGCCAGGTAGCACGTCTGATACAAAGGAATATCTTTTAAAGAATAATACCTCTTAAAGAATATTTGGAGGAACATATTTTATGTAAAAATAAAGGATAAGCAATTTAATCTCTTTTCAAACGCGATAAAGAACTGAAACGACTTCTCCTCAACTCGTTCGTTCTTGTTCCTGGCCTTTTTATAACGGTGGGAAAATCTCACGTTTGCTTTAAATTGCATGTAAATACATGTAAGTCTCAATATTACTTTAAATTATATTGTTACTTATTAACAATAGTAATAAACTCAATGTTCTCCTGCTGCATAATCCAATAACACACCTGAATATTATTTTTCAGTTTTCTTTAGAATTAATCCTATGTATTTTACTTACTTTTTCTCCAGTTTTTTATTTTTAAATGTATGATAAGTAGACATATTTAAAGTTCATAAAATTAACAAAGTAACAACCTTTATTGGCGTAGATTTAGGGAAGAACTAATCGATTTCGAAGGCAAATAGGTACAGGTCCCTCTCCATCAGGAGCAAAGAAATCTGCAAAATTGGAAAGCAACTGACGTGGAACGGTATTTAAGACAGCTGGGTGCCTGGGTCCAGTGCCCTATCCCGAAAGATTAAAAATTTCGAAATAATATACTTAATAAATAATACGTTAAGAAATAAAATAACAAATTCGCATTTTTGAAATTTTTTGAAAATATCTTATAAATGTTAATTAATTAGTTGGGGGAGATTCTTCAGAAAGCTAATGAAGATGGGAGCAAAAAGTACCTAAGTGTACGATGCAAGCCGTCGTAGTGATAAAGTTTATACATGTGATACATAATTGAAAAAGAATGCGTACAAAAATAATACAGTAAAATAATACAAATCAAGGAAGGTAAAATTATAAACAAAATGGCATTAAATACTAATTAATCCATTATCATCCTGGAGTTAAGTATAGCCATGGGCCGCCTTTTATGCTGCTCATCCAGATAGCTATAGTTATAGATCCGGAGATCAGGGTGACTAAGTGTTCTCATTTTTTCATGATATTTTCGTGCAAGATGATAATAAAATGATCTTATTTGGACAATGCCAAGTTCTTCATGAATGACATTTTTACGAATGTATCAGGGTGCTTTGGAGATCTGCCTCAGAACATAGTTCTGTGCAATTTGAATTTTTTTTCCCATCAGATTTACAAGAACACGCCAGGACCGGACAGCATAAAATAATATAGGCAGCAACATGGACTTAAAAATGAGTAATTTGTTGTCAATAGATAGAACTCTGTTTCGAGCAATTAAGGTTTGCGAACTCGAAACTTCTGGAGAATAGACTGCATGTATGTGAGCCAAATGAGAGAATTAGTGAGGATCACCTCGAGATAAGGGACTTGCTTAGGCTAGGGCAGAGTTGTTCCATGTAATTGCAGGTGCTGCTTTTCCTGGTGAACATGACTGCAGTGGTCTTTTCCACGTTAACTTATCAGGACTTGTATTTCTTTTTATCTGCCTGGCGAACATGACGTGTCCTGACTAGGCAGTGAGTTTGATTGCAAATTATGTCCTATGTGTAGCAAAGACGACAAGATGAGAAGGGTTAAAATTACCCTTTATTTTCCACAGGCGCTCCCGTACTTCGGGATATAAAGACCAACCACTTGTGGTCTAAACGGAAAAATATAAGACTACTAAAATTTAAATAAGAACTAACTTTTAATATTTTACAAAAATGACTAACACTAAAACTGGCCTTTTAAACTACTACGCTTGTAGTACGCAAACTGCGGAAAATTACAACACGTCTTTAGCTTTCAAGAGGACTAAAACCTCTGCCCTTAAAGGCGGACAGTAACTGATGGCAATCTCGCGTCAAGTCTCGTGGCAAGACGGCTTACTCTCTCCCCTTCTAACTCTGCTCTTGGCAAAAAGCCACAACTTAAATACTTAAGAGTTAGCAAGAACAATTTGCATAAACATATTCACGCGTTAATTCTGGCCAGATGTGGAAAATAAGAGATTATAGTAAAGTTTTAAAATAAAATAAACGTTAGTCAAGCTTAAGATCCTTACAAACTTCGATTTTCCATTTAATAAACCAAAGCTCTAGTGCAAGTACGTGGCTTTGAAGATGTTAAATAATTGGACTAAGGAATGCATTTTGTGCAAGGATCGTTGTATCATCAGCATACATTGAAAGTGTATTGTGTGATGTGTTAGGAAAGTCGTTCACATAAATATTGAATAAAGTGGGGCCAAGTAAGGACATCTGTGGTACACCTGATAAAATAGCACGGCGAGTTAACTATGTATCAGACGACAAAATGTATACCTGTTAGGAAGAATTAATTATGTGTGTAATGTAATCTGGGAACTCCAGATTGTGAATTTTGTAAGTAAGTGCGTCCATCTAAACACGGTCGAACGCTTATCAATCAATAGTCCTCTCGTGAATTTTTTTCCGTGAAAGCCCTCTGCGATGTGTTTAGCAACACGATATATGTTTAATTCATCAAAATCATTCTAAGTAATCAATTCTACTAATTAATTCAATTCAGCAATTCATTAATAATAATTCTCACTAATTAATTCATTACTAATCAATCTTTCGAGATATAACTGTGCTTGAGTATTTTAGGCATGGAGGCTTTAGTTCAAACAGAAAATACTTCATTAATAGATTTGGTAGTATTGAAAAACATAAAAGTTTTATCAAACGTGTTTTAAATGTCTCACTTTGTAATATTAGAAGAATGCGTACAGCTAGAATTGGTACATAAACGATTTAACGCTTGTCCTGAACGTTCTACCAAATTTTGCAAATACTAAGGGGGGTTCCACGAAATAGAAAACTAACTTTGCTATCAACAAATTTGGGCTCAGTTTTGTAATTTAATTTCACTGTAATGGAGTTATCTCTAAGTCGCGGCGCATTTTAGAATTCAATGTAGTCGTGGTTTCTTCCCTGAACTGAAGTAAATGTACGAGTATCTGCTTTTGGCCTCGGGTTTTTGTTATTACAGTAACTTTTAACTAGCAAATGAGTATTACAATTATCTCATAATGTTTAAATTTTGCACCTCAGCTTACTCTTTTTTTAATCCTGCATTCAACGTTAGCTCAGTTAAAGTAAAGGAAGGAATAAAGCAAAAGAAAAGTATAAACATTAGTGAAACTTTAAATTATGTAAATGTTTTGTATAAATTTTATGTAAATGTGTCCCTTAGTGAATTGATATTATGAATATGAATATATATTATTGAATACACCAGGAATAAATGTTTAAACATATCAACCCTAAAATACAATGAAATGAAATTAGTCTACTATGAAATTGAAATTAGTCAAAAGAATTTGCAAGCATGTGCTTTAATTAAACCGGCTACAGCAAAGCGCGAGATAAGTATGATAAGCGTAGGTGCAGTCAGAATTTGAGACAGCAAGTGCAAGCGACTTTAGAACAATAAACTAAATTAGAATCAGATTCGAAAATGCTCCCCGCCCACTGGTCGAGCAAAAAGACAGCTAAGTATTTGCAGTTGATCCAAGATTTTGGATCCTGGCAAACTAGCTGGCTACAAGAGTATTTTCGCAGACTTTCCCATATGTAACGTGTATAAGATCCATTTTCCATTAGAAAATCCCCCATGAAGATATACTTTCTCTTAAGCAAGTTATTCTTGCTTGTTTGCAATAATCGAATAAATGAATAAATGAAAATGGATTTAAATACATGATTAAGCAGATATCTTAAAGCTAAAGTATAGGAAATTTTTTTTAGTTTAATCATTTAACTTACATTAAAATAAGTACCACAATTACTGAAATTAATGGTAAAATGTAACAATCTCCTTTCCTAATTCGAGAAAGAGAATGAGACTTTCAAGTAGCATTGTCACTAGTTCCTCCCAAATGGCGGGGACTAGCCACTAGTAGTGGGCAACGCCATTATAGGCATTGCTCACTACTACGGCCGGAAGCTATGGTCATTTTATTATGGAGGCACTTAACAGGTGGGCCATAGTTGCCTCCTATCAAGGGACAGACCATTTACATCCATGCCATCTCCGGGATTCACACTCGGGCCCTTCGGTCCGGCAGTCACTGTCACTAACTACTTTTCCATCTGAGCGGCGCATTGTCGCTAGTTTTCACAAAGAAACTCAATGGTAATTGACCTACACTAATGTGAATTCATAGCACTCAGAAGCAACGATGTCCACAGGACACTCTTAAAACTGCAATCAATTACCTGCTACTGATTTGAATCCTACACGATGAGCATAGATAATCGGCTACTCCGATCCGGCTGACAGTTATTTGCATGACAGCTATGAGGTCTGGAAAAGATTGAAATTGTCGGTCCAGGAGTGTTTGACTTTTTGCATAAAAGCAGCTTAGCAGAATGATAGAAAGGAGAGCAAACTTTGCGCAGAATTTTGATTGCTACTATTTTAAAACAGATTGCATTTTTAGGCGGAACAAGTACACCTACAGCACCCAGCTGGCTACGCCCATGATAACAAGCGACAGCCTTAGCGTTCCATTAACTCTACTGCAAGAAGCCTTAAAAATTATTGATTGTGGTCCCACCACTCAGTGTCTGCCACCGCAGAACATACCCATATTAACCTATAGCGACATCTGATGACATACACGGGGCAGGCAACTCGAGGATCTTAGAATTAACTGCGTCAAGATCAATATTTTCCACTTAGAGTAAAATCGGTTTCCAAACAAGTTTCGCGATACTTGAAAACTATTTCAACAGATGGATGTTTCTTACCAGTACAGTTCTGTGCAGAACAGTGCTATTCTTCTTCAGAAATTCTGCTGTTATTCGCACCCTGCAATTAGCCAGCTAAAACAGAAAAATATTAAAATGTGTATAATTTAAAATTAAATCCCAATGGGCGCATAAACGCATAAAAATTATTATAAAATAGCGTTTAAAATTGTATGATCAGAAAGGAATATACAGAAAAAATTCATGAGTTGTTTGAAATGGATTTACGTAATGATTTATGTTGTGAAAACCTCGAATTAGATATTGAGTGGATATTGTTGGTATACAGTGACGGACATCATCAATTACCAACAGGGTGATAAACATTCTATTCTGAATGCCCTACAGTAAAAGAAAAATAGATTCACTACACCTGACTCCTTCAGGCTGACAAGGCGAGTTAGAAAATCTCTAGCACAAATGACTGCTTAAATTATTCAAAATCATATCCATGTATTGCAAAACGTCTAACTATTCACGTTCCTCGTTAAATGTGTATTAAATAAATGCTTGTCGTCTGCCATTTTCTATGTGATCTCTTTGGATTACTAAAGAAAACTATGGTGATGCACCGTATTAACCGACAAGACAAGCTAAGAAAATTGTTCCTTTTTCTTCCTTACATTGTTTGTATAAATATTACTTTTTGAATGTTATGCAACTTTTGTGCTATTTTGGCCTGAGTTAATAAATCTTACGGGCTTTACCATATTTCTTTAGAAAAACAAATTGTTCTGAACTAAGAATGAAAAACGTGACTAAAAACTTGGCTTTCCTCTTAAAAGCAATGCATTATTTGATGAGGAATATTCAAATACATTAAATCGTGTCTTGAAGCCATAGATTTTCTCAGAAGAAGCCTCATTTTAAGAATAAAATGCAAGGAATTCAAAAAAAGATGTTTTCCGGAAGTTCGAATGTAGAGATGTCATTTTCAAGACTGATATCGCTTTCGGAATTAATGACAAACTGTCATTCCTAAAGCAGAGTACAAAAAGTTATTTGCATTCATCAGTAACACTTCTTTTCATGATAATCCATATTCGATCTGCAGAAAGAAAGGTTTTTTTATTAGCCCAAATTGCGTTAGTCCAGGAGAGCTATTAATTTCGTTTTGGCATTTTGCATTGGTTCACTATGAATGTCGGTTCACTTTTCAAATTGTTGCCACCAAATATTAGAATCCTGAATTATATTTAAAGAAATTAAATAAAGAAGAATATGCATAAATGTATGTATGTTTCTCGCATTGTGATAAAACAACGGTACCTAGAGACATCAAATTTTGAATATTGAAGCTTTCCACCCGAGTATGGGCATCTGGAAGCCCAAATTTGAAATTTGGAATTTGTTTTATTATCTATTTGATATTTTGTAAAATTTTAACGAATTTTCGATTTTGGTTTGAGTACGTAGTACATGATATTTAATAAAAAAAAGGTAGCACACGAAACGTTAAAAAAAAAATCCCCAACCCGGGAGATTGTGTGTCGGAAATTCTAAAGATATGCTTATGCAATATTGCTGTTGAATTTAATTTTATCGTTTAAATGCTAAGAACATGATATTTAATAAATAAAAGTAGCACACAAAACATTAAAAAAAAAAAAACGCGATTTTGGGCGTAATGTAAAATCTGAAAGCTTTCAGACTTTTCTTTCTTGTTTTTTATTTTACTATAGGAAAATTATGTATATAATTTAACAACGCGTTATGAAGTTTGAAAAAATCCTCTAAATCAATCCCCTCTCCATTTTTTGATCAGACTTACAGCCTAAACATGGAAAAAATTACAAGAATCTTTTTGAAATTTTGAAAATTTGCCTATTTTAAAATAAATTTATTTAGTAACATTTCAGTTAAAACTGAAATAAATTACCACACATTACTGTGATTACTGTTTTAGACTGTATAGCACTTCATTTATACGAACGAGAGATGCGCCGCATCAGCTAATCTTCTGGCGGGGTCCGTTAGGAGGAGAAAGACTGCTATACAATGCTTTCAGTACGAATCTCATTTCTGTGTGTGAAATAAAATAAATTTTTATATTAAATGCTATTCTATTCTGCTTCATTCAAACACAGGAGTCATATCAACCACTACCACATTTAAGACTTTACTTTGATTTTGGTGATATTCAATGTTTCCCATGTCTTAACAAGAATTTGCGTATGTATGTTGTTCTTCTTGAGCTATAAATAGTTGTTTATCTTGCCGTACGCGCTGCAGTTTCTTTTAAAAAGTATCAGTTTCTTTCAGCTCATCCGGTTTAGTAAATAAAAAGATTTCTACGAAACATGACGTATAATAGTACACAAGCAGGAAAAGATTGTTATATCAAGGTTAAATGAGATATTTTTGAAATTCGGTGCACGAGACATGATAGATGAAATGACATATTACCCAGACGATCGTTTAAAGAGCGTAGTAAATAAGTAGCAAACGTTTATGCGTAGTATTTCAGTTTTGTAAACGTGTCTTATTAAAAATTATAGAATAGCAATACTCTACCTTACTGCCAACGGAAGTGCTCGTGTTAGGATTGCATGCATCTTCCAAGGCCTCTCTGACACTGGTTGACCTCAGGCCAGCTTCTGCAGCACAAGGAAGGAAGTAGCTCATGTTCTGATCAGAAATAAAAAAAAATCCGTTCGATTAAAATGGAATAGCTAGTTAACTATAAAATTTTGTTATCTATTAGAAGCATATAAATTAACCGACCACAAAAAGAAAAGGTTTTAGTTAACTGAGACACCGAAAACTAGCTAAAACATTTTTGAAAAAAGACAATATGAACATAAGCTAAAAGTTATAAATACAGTCAACATAAGTTTCTAATCAGTCACAACTGTAATTCCAAAAGCAATTTGTCTGCAGTGACACTGCATGAGAAGCTGTCTACTATGTAACAAAATATTGTAACGGTGATTAGCAAACCTCATGTGAAAACACAAGGCAACTTTAGAACATATGTTTAGGTATGAAGTAAGATCATCTTCTGATGGTATATACTTTAACCGATTTCATTTTTAACAAAGAATTTTTTTTCTTGTGAATCGTAATGAAGATTATTTTAAACAGACACCTTTCGATCATAAGGCAAAAAAAAATCTAAAAACATTTCGAGCAACATTTTCGTGCTAGACATAACTTTCCATAATGTTTCCCCTATCATAAATAGATGACGTATAAACGCTGCCAACTTACGTTCAAAGTAAACTGCAAACTTTTTTTGAAGGTTTTGGAATGGTCTAGAATTTACTAATAATTAAGGTACGTAAAATCGAATTACGTTCACGTAGTGGCGTCTCTAAATGGATAGCACCCAGAGTGGCTACTGTTGTTATTCTACAAGATAAACGAATAATCATGTATTTAAATTAACAACAGACCGAGGCCTTTCAAGCCACGGTAAACAACCCATTAAAAGTGTCATAATCCTTAGAGTAATTGTTTTCGAGTTACAGGCAGACAAATTAGCAACATTATAGAGTCTCTGTCCTTTTGGAAGCATAAATTGTAGAACTTACGTAGAAGACGAAGTAGCGAATTCTCGCTATGTCTTTGAAGAATAGATACTACAGAAGAAGGTTTTAAATAACCTTTTTATTTGAACTAAATTTAACAAAATGCGCGCTCTCGGTGTTCACAATTCACCGCCACTTGTGGCTAAACAGAAAATAAAAAATGTAACAAATCACAATAAATTAGAACGGCTAACGATTGGATCCTTAGCTTATCTAAACCGCTAACTCGGCTGCACATAGCAAAGCAAAGCCCAGAATATGGGTATAATCTGAAAGGTGTCTAACACCAACTAGAGAGCTAATTTCAAACGGCGCAGCATGAACTCGGAACTAACTCCGCTACTACTCTTCAGGAACTCTTAAGACGCAGCTTAAATACTGCTTCTGAACACACATAGATTTTGCATGCTACGTCATTAAAATTTACATTCCGGCAGGAAACTGAAATCAGGAGGGAAGTCAAACTAAAAATAATTGGTTAGAATAAAATAAGGTCTTTACAACATATCTTGCATTTTATTAAAATAGAAATACTGTATTTGTAAAATATCTTTATCCCAAAATAACAGAAATCTTTCTATTAAGCTTTTGATAATTCTAATTATATATTATAATGATATTCTCTACATATTAAGATGTTCAAGTACATACATTACTTTAAAATTTTAAATTTTGGAATTTTCTTTTGAAAATTTAGCATCTAAAAAATTCGAAATTACTTCTTTAAAATCAATTGTTTTCATAGCCTTCCTTTCATAATTCAACGCACGAAAAGCAATGTTTATGTTATATAATAATATTACTCTGTCATACATAACTCGTTGCAAACAGAAAAGAGTGATTTTTTTTTTAATTTTTTACGGAGAGTTGGTTAAGGAACTCTGTAATTAGTCTGTTATACAGATTAAGATTTATAAACAAAAGTTTCATAACACTAAATTGCACAAAATGCACATGATTTATAAGTCTGATAATTCCACACTTCAACACTTTGCTTACCCTATAAACTTCTCGGCTTTAGGCAAAATATCAAAGGAACATTACAGTAATTAAAACAGGTAAAGAAGATGCACTCACGAGATAGCTCCATTTTGTAGTGCAGTCATAAAGCATACCACTCAAATAGCTGCCTAAAGTTAAAATAATGAATTTTTATGGGTACAGTCAAATTAGTTTCATAGTAAACAGTTGTAATCTATACTAATCATCATAATAATATAATTAACATTCATTTGGGTTTATATTAGCATGATAAATACATATCGAATGATTGCGGCAAACAAAGAAATTGTCGCTTTTTAAACTTTGCTTAAACCAAAGATTCAGATTGATTATATGGCGCTTACATTGTAAAGTTTATTTTAATTTACACGCTTTCGCTTATGTTAAATGTGTCCTATATGCCTACTGTTCCAACTACTCCACCAGACTGTGTAAACGAGATGGTTTAAAAGAGGATTTAGAATGTAAATGAGAAATGGTAACTCCAGGGGGTCTAAAAGAGACTCCTCTGTTTGAATCCGTCTTGGACAGTGTTTTTCCGAAATGGTGAGTTACACTTTTGCTGTTGAATACTTAGTTCGTGAAATTTACCAAGCCTGGTCTAGGATATTATTTAAACTTGTGAAATATACATCCCTTGAATTCTATGTTGTCTGTTATTTTCGAGAGAAGTGAAAGTCAGCTTGTGTTAATTCATTTAATTCTGTATAGGGAAGTCAACAATAAATTTTCATTGATTTATTTTACTGTAGTGTTTATTTAATGTTCTGGTTCTTCAGTAAAAGCAGGTATGGAAACTCCTATTTCAGTTTACAAGGTTACACTAATTAAAGCAAAAGTGAGTTTAACTTTGTAACATTTACACGGAATTATTGCATTCGCCCATGCATGCTCTCGTGACGTAAGTAGCAACACCATGAGTTTCCACCTAAACTAAGCGTAGTTGGAAAATAGCAGTTAGAAGGTCTATGTTTTGAATCTCGGCAAGGACACAATTTAAACGATATGTTGCGTAGCGTTGTTTCAGTAAATGCACATTTCAGACCAAATACAAGTTGGACTCTTTAGATCCAAAATAATCGATTTCATTACATTAAAAAAAACTAATTATTTCAAACTTATAATGACAGCTGATAGCAAAGGATATTTAATTTTTGAAGCAAAACTTTTAAGTCCTAAGTAGTATCGATCTTATCTAGATGAAATGTTGTATTCCGTCCCCCCAAAAATAAAAAAATAACAGCCGTTAGGATGTTGTATAGACGGAATAACGTTCTTCCGAAAACGGCAAACACTCTTTTGTTGCAGATGTCAAATTCGATAGAACTAAAATTCAGGTTTTACTTATAATACGGTTTCTTCTAATCTGGATACAAAAGTTTTAAAAGTCTATTTTATTACGAAGGCCTAAGATATAAAAGCCCTTAACCATTAACTCTATTCAGTCCTATGGAACAGGGCTTAAGCCGTAGCAATCATGAAAAATATAAAGCTGCAAATGCATGAAGAAGCAGCTCACTCAGCGATACCGTTGGTAGAATATCAGTTCATATTTGCTTCTTTGCAACTGGTCGGCTTTTGTGCCAGATTCACATAAGCTGAGCAATAGCATTTAGACAGAATCCTTATCCGAATTTCTGTTACGTAACAAGGTATGGTTACTTAGCAACGAAATTCGTCTTGTATCAATTCTGACTGCAAAGACCTCGTGTGAGCGCTTCATAAGCCACCTGATGCACAAAAAGATGTGGCCTACGAAAAGTAAATGAATCTTGTAACCGGGGCCGTTGCGGAATCTAGCCAGTGCAGTTTGTGCCTCTCTACTGCTCGCTCCAAATAAGACAGCATCAAGCTGTTTGCAAGCATGCCAGTCATGATCAGGAATAGTTCTCGAGAACGAACTCATCTCGATCCTGACTCTGTAGAGGATATTTTAAGCTAAATATTCAATTTATGATCTGGAACTTTCTTATCGCTCCTCCTTTTCGTTAGTTTTCACGGGGATGTAAATGAGTTAAGAATATTTAAGTACAAGCTTTTAAAAGTTCACTCGAAGAAGTACTTTTCTCTCATCCAGCTCTACTACAGTAGTTATCCAGCATTAGCAATTTTGCTAGCCGAAATAAATCGCACAAGTTGAGCCAACGCTTAGTTAGGTGTTCGCATTTGCAGTCTCCTGCATCGAGCTAATTTGAATTCAAAGTTTAACATTCTGTTAAAGTATATTTCGCAACTAACGGAGATTTGCGTTATAATCACAATTAATACATTTATTCTGGTTTAAGCTTTTAATAAAAAGGTTTGTTGAAACCTCCTCAAGACTAAGACTCGGTAGTTATTTAAAATGGAGCTCTAACTTATTTGCTTCACTTGGTAGGGTTAAAGAATTTTAGTTAAGTACAAAGAGTTACCCTATCCTAACGTTCAAGAAAAATTCCAAGAGAAGGTGCGACATTTAGTCTACCCACCGCCAGGGCTTCAAGTTGGTGAAACACCCCCAAGACCTGTGGAAGGGTCTACTTGCATATTGGATACCATGGAAGCGTCTATGAAGCCATCAGCTTATGGTAGTAATTAGTTTTGACTTTCATAGAAAGATTAAAAAGTCATTTTGTACTATACCTGGTAGGCTAGAAACAAAAGGTCGCCATAACAAAGGCCACGCTTAGAGGTTAAACGCTCAGTTGGTTCAAGGGCATCGGGAAGAATTTGCAAACGACGGAAAAATAAACATCATTCAAAAGGAAAAAAACTAATTTATAAACATTATTTGTAAAAGAACTTAAACAATGTCATTGAATTCAAACTTTAAAAAGTTCCATTAGAACTTTTTTTCACCAGAGTCAATATGACAGACTTCAGACTATAACTGCTGTTATTCCACCCATTTTTCTTATCCCTTTTGTATTTTTCGTACTATGATGTTTTACTATTTGTTTTACTATGATGTTTTTATTTGCTCCTTCATTGGGTACTACATGGAAAGGAAGGATGCCCCGTGAAGGACTTTTTAAAGAAAACTGGCTCGTATCCACTTACACAAAGAAAATACCACGAAAATGCCCATGCAGCCAGCCCGTTCTCTGAGACTGGAATTTCGAGCCAAACTACCATTCTTCATTGGCTTTTACCGTTCAGCTGCTGAGCATATTATGATACCTTGTGATAGCGATTTTCCATTATCCAACAAACTTAATTTTGTAAAGACTGGACTGGTTCATCTGCATATAGTCAATTAGGAGTTGGCCATAAGTAGTTCATGATATGATTAAAGCGCTAGTTTACCCATATAGTTTTAAATCCAACAAAAGAAAAAAATTGCGTTAAATAACAGTGATTACCTAATCACTTACAGAAATATTCTTTAGCTTCATCGATATCGAAGTCGTCGAAATCCTCTTCTGATATGGATGATGTTTCGTAAGACTCCCAGGAATCCTGAAGAATGGCAGGGGCGAACAGAAGCACAAGCATAAACCATGTCTTCAGCATTTACTGGAATGTGTAAACAGTTATTCAAAATATCACAATGCAAGAGAAGAATTTAAGTTCTAGTTCAATGAACAACTAAATTTGTATTTAATACAGCACTCCAAATATGCAGATTGACCGGGATCATAGCTTGTTCAGATGTCTTAAAGTTTTTTTATATGATGCAGACTATGCACATACTTTCTGCGATGAAAGCAACGGAATTTTATCATGTATTATATTTCGTTTTTTAAAATAGTACATAGTGAAAGGAAATGAGTCTTCATATTATTGTGTATTATGGTTTCGTGCAGATCTGCTTCAGTAGGCCAGATGAACAAGTAGATTTGAGATTTTATTGAGAAATAATAACTCTTACAGCAAAATGAACAATTGTAAATAGCCCAAGGAGAATAAACCAGGATTAAATTCTTCTTAACAGGCGAGGAATACAGCAAATCAACAGAACCATTTGTTGACTAAACCCCAAATCAGCGATTACCAAGAAAAAGCTCAATAAAATTAACATATTAAAAGAGTTTCGATCCAACTGACTCACGGAACATATTAAAAGAGTTTCGATCCAACTAATTCACGGATACTTGTATCTTTCCCTGGCGTTCCGCTTGGGACAAGTACAGGTATAAGTAAGTGGGACACTAGAATTTCACCTTAGGTTGTGCAAGTGTAGTCCCACCGCCCAAACAATGCAACTCCTCCCCAGTTTTGAGGGATAGCATCCCGAGGGTTGTCCAAGGGTCTGCCACCTTTTTTTTCCTACCACCAACCACTTGAGAGAACTTTCGGCTCTCTATGTATTTTGAGTGACCCCTTAGTGTACAGACACTATGCACTTACAAACATCCATGCCTCCTTCACGATTCGATGCCGGACCCAGCGGTACCGTCAGTTAGTATTTTTTAGTACTTTCGGAAAAGACGCCAGTTTCCTACCTGAAAAAGATAACAATGGCGAAAACATGGAACAGTGGCAAGATCACTGGGACAAATCAGGAAGAAGAACTCACAATTTCTTTTCGAAAGTTAATTATGAACTGAAAGTTCCCGATAGTTTTTTCATGTAGTACTTCACAGGCCATCGGGTTTCCCGAAATATCTGAAGCGTTTTAGCTGGGCACTTCGGAACTTTGCTAGTGCGGAGAGGTAGGAGACCTTGATCACTACTTTTTCAACTGTAATAGCACAGCCGACTATCACCAACGGGCCTCGAGAGGCACATAATCCCCTTGTCAGCTCGGATGAATCTGTATTGAGTTAGACTGGGGATTTGGCTGGAGGAAGAGTCAAGGAAGGGCAAGTGTAGATCAGGTGATTCTTACCAGCCTATCTGAAATGTGAACAGCAAAAAAATTGAATTTGATTTTCAGCCAAAGTACTGAAATATGACTCATGACTGCTCATAGCTTCCAACTTATAGTGTTGTGTAAAAACTGAAGTAAACACTTCTTGAAACTTCCAGAAAATATTTTTCAGATGTTTTGAAAATATGCTTACTTAAAAAGTTCCAGAATGTCGTCAAGTTGGAAGAAAATCGCCAAGTGTGACCAACTTAGCGACAAAACTGTCGTGAAGGCTTGTGCATTTCTAAAGTTTTATTTCAGCAATCCTCATAATTCAAGTCATTCGACTCAAAAGACCTACAGCATAACACATGAAATAAATAATTGAAAATGTAATAAAAGGCCACAAATTCGAGATTACATAAACTATGCTAAGTAAATAAACATAAATTTAGTATATGACGTGCACTACTTAAATAAATAAGTAAATAAAAACAAATATATAACAGAAAAGAACTACGTAAAACTATATTAAAAGCAAACAAATACAAACATTTACTTAAATTATAACAATAATAAAAAAAAAAAAAACACCACCACCAGCGGCCGCGCGGTAAAGTCACTGAACTTTGGTAGCTTGACCTGGGTTCAATTCCAGGAGAACGAGATGGCTGTATGGGCGTTTTCGCAGTTTTCCTAGTGTGTAACGTAGGTACGAGCCAATATCCCTTAAAAAGTCCTCCACGAAGGCCTCTCTCCCTTTAGGAGGATAACCCTCGCGTGCTTTGCCGTGATTGAATAAACCAAACCAAATCAACCACGAAAAAAACTGTATCATAGGGTCAAGAATTAAAAAAAAATAATAGGCCTAAATTTACAGCATTTAACTCCTTTTTCATCAATTGTTGAAGTGTACAGATTTACCGAACTTTTCAGAAGAATCTATATTTATATACACATAAATATAAATTAATGCAATGGCTTCTTATAAAATATGTACAATCATGTATCATTTTTATATGTTTCTTACACCCGAATTTCTCAATTTATGTTCCGGGGACCACAAGTGGTCCTTGAAACCTCCTAGATTTCCAAAAAAGATAAAAAATAAAATTCATATTAACTGCATGTACCACACTATAGCTGAAATAACACAGTCTGGAAATTATCCTGGCAATTCTCTAGCACTTTTTTCCCCAAGACTAATATTTTACAAAATATATCACCAGTTACCCTACGTAGGAACTTTCCACTCTAGCTTTAGCAACGAAAGAGGGATTTAAAGCACTATGAATGTTGTTTCTTACCAGCATACATCCAAACACAGAACAGCTATGAAAGAATCCGCAAGCTCGTATATCTCATTGATATCGTTATCAACATTTATTCAAATTTTAATTCTTAAGATGATCTTAAGATAATTCTTAAGATGATCCAGACTTCTATGATCCTGTACCAATATAAAATTAAAATAATTTTAATTTATTGCATTTCAAAACAGTTTGACACTGACATATGCTAAAAAAAATTGCTTTCATAGAGGACAAGAGTAAGAAGGATTGCAGAGCACTCTCATTTATAAAGGTAGCCCTCGTTTAAAAGAAATTTAAGAAACGCTGATTTAAACCAATGAAAAAATTTAATACATGCAAATAAATCAACAGTAATCTTATTTGTTACAGAAAGGAGAGAAAGATTTTCGCATATTTTGATTAGGTCAAATCAGGTGATTCCATTAAGACAAAGCACACCAGAGAAGGATTGCCTTTGTGAAGGACTTTTTAAGGAAAACTGGGTCATAGCAATATTACTTGTGAGAAAAATCAGGAAATAACTATACATTCAGCTTATTAGCTCTTCTCCAGTCGGCCATAGGCGAGCTTCGGATATCTTGGAGTTCCAGCTGCTACTTTTAGATCACTGAAATTGAACTAAATCTTCTACTCCAATTCGATAGACATCGTCGCTATATTCACACTATTTTGTTATTTTTAACCCGATATTCATATATAATTAATATTATTAAATATATATTATTTATTATTATATTATAATTAAATTAATTAAATGTTTTACATACGTTTTCTTCCAAGTGACACTTCCAAAAACAGCACGCAAATGAAATACCACAATATTTTTATTGATTCCTAGTTAATTTCTAACAGAGCACAAACTGGGTTCCAAAACTGAGGTTTTATTATAGGGGCTTTCGAACGAGGAAATAATACAGAAGCTCGTGCGTGATCATTAAAATCAGCAGCTGTTACACAATATAAGATACAAAATATCATGGCCTATTGTGGTAAAATTTAGTTTTTCCTACCTTTGTGACAAACCCAGAAGCTCTTTTCTTTATTTCATCTGCACCAGACGGAAATGTAAAAATCAAATCTCATTCTGCAACCAAAACAGTTTTTAATAAGCTTTGTATCGGGTAAGGATTCAACATCTGATGAAACAGTATACGGAAATACATAAGAGTATGCGATATGTTATAATGAACTTCTGATTTATCCGGGAAATACCAGCGACGATGTCTACTCAAAATCATTTTTAATTGGACAGCATTAAAAAAAAAAAAAAAAAAACTAGGAAAAGGAGAAGAGCTTTTACTGCAATTAACAGAAAAGTGTCTTTAACAATTTACCTGAATTTTCAAGCAGTTAAATCTGGAGAATAACGTCATTTAATTCGTAAATTAAATCTATATTAAAAACAATATGCTGCTACAATGCTTTTAAAATTTTCGTGACTTTGCTGTTGAATTGTATATGGCATAAGTGCGAAGAAAACGACACTTAAATAAATCTAAAAAGACAAAAAAAGTATAATGGCTTAATAGGAGTGAGTGCAACAGCAGACTAGTATACTGAAAATTCAGCGGGAGTATAAAAAACCTTCACAAACCCTTTTGGGTGACCGTTAACCTTTCCGTTTCTCTCTCTTTTTTTTTCACTTTTATTTTTAGCCCAAAAGTGGCTTATCACTTTTCAAACCAGTGCCACCAAATAGTAAATAATTATTTTTAAAGAAGTATTATAATTACTTTAAAAGAAATTAAATAATGAAGAATCTGCCTGAATGTATGAGTATTCTTGGCAATGTGAAAAATGACGGTAACTAAAGCAATCGAATTTTGAATAATGTAGTTCTTTAGTTGAACAGGTGCACCTGGAAGCCCGAATTTAGAATTTCGAGTTGGTTTTATTATCTGTTTCATTATATGATATGTTCTTCCTGCTTCCAGCATGCCTTCGTTTGTAACGTAGCATACTCGACGCGTGTTTGAGAGGTCCATGTTCGAGTCCCAGCGAGGGCACTGAACATTTTTCACGTCTCCTGCTTCAAAAAAAAAAAAATAAATAATAAATCGACAAGTGGCTCCCGAACTAAAAGGATTCGACTTCACTAGGATATGGCGACTGGGTCCTCTAATCTCCAGTCGCCGTTTAAAAGGGAGGGTATATACGGTATTTTCTTCCTCCTTCCAGCATGCCGTCGTAGTGTAAAAGTAGCGCACTCGGCGCGTACTCGAGTGGTCCACGTTGGAGTCCCAGCAAGAGCACTGATAATTTTTTACGTCGGATATTGTTCGGAGCTTGGTTGCGCCAGCTTGGCTTCTTTAAGGGTATGGGCGACATTTCATCATGCCAACGGAAGTAAATACTACAGAATAAATACTACAATAATAAATACTAATTACTATACTACAATAATAAATACTACAGATAATCCCTTAACAAGGGAAAAGTATTACGGCTGTCTACCTAGAGGAAGTACGTCATCGAATGACAACCATTGCCTGCCATAGCACAATAAGCTGTTTGTCCCTTTTTGGCGTCAAGGCTGTTCTCCGAACAATATCCTTTACGTTTTCTTCTTCAAAGAAAAGAACCACCTAATGACTCTTCATATTTTGTAAAACTTTAACGAATTTTTGATTAACAAACTCAGAGATTTGGAACCAATCAATAGCAACATTGTACGAAAAAAAATATTTTTATCTCCAGAACGGGAGACTGTTTATCAGAAATTCTAAAGGTAGGTTGTTTTCAAATATTTTTAGCCCAAAGGAACATTAGCCCAAATGCTCTCGAAACGTGTGTGTGTATGGTGTATGTAAATGAAAAAATAATGCCCCTTTTGGCGTAATATAAAATCTGAAAGCAAAGAGTCTGAAGCACTGAAATACTTTTTATTCGCACATTTGTTCTCATAAATGTAGTTTTTAATGAACTTTTCTTTTGCCCTATTGAATTACTTGGTCGGGCTATAATTAATGTATTAATTAAATGGAATATCTCACAGAATTCGACATACTGAGTGCCAAATTTTTGTAATTGAGGAAAATAAACTGCTTTGCTCACCTTCTGAACTATTTTTTTTTCATGTTAGGAGTCTAATAATGATACAAAATCATCCATTCAGTAGAGTTATACTTAGATGTCATTTTTGACATTTCGTCTGGAATTCCACACAAAAAATCAGTTAGGAAAAGCGGATATAGTTTAGGAGCATTAATATTTAAAAGAAAAATAATCTGAAATCTTTAATGTTTTATATTACGCCCAAAGGGGCATTTTCTTCATTTGTATGTACGTATACATGTTTCGAGAGCATTTGGGCTAAAAATATTTAAAAATAACATATTTTTAGAATTTCCGATAGACAGACTCGCGCGTTGGAAATACCCCACAGTGCGTTGCCACTGTTCGCTTTGAAATCGTTGGGTTTCCTAATCAAAAATTTGTTAAAGTTTACAAAATATGAAATACGTAATAAAACAAATTGCAAGTTTGGGCTTCCGGAATCTCTCATTTGAGTGGAGGACTACGCTATTCAAAATTTGATGGCTCTAGGTATCGTTGTTTTACATACGAGAAATATACATACATTCATGTAGGTTCTTCATTATTTAATTTCCTTAAATATAATACAGGGCGATAATATTTAGTGGCAACAATTTGAAAAGTGATACAGCCCTTTATAGTGATTCGACGCAAAATGTCATTTCGAGACTATTAGCCCTTCTGGGCTAATGTTCCTTTGGGCTAAAGTTATTTTTAGAGTGACTGGAACAATTTGTGCAGCGTATCCATCCATATTTCTCAACATTAAGTCGGAATCGACCAACAAATATGTCAACAAAACAATGCCGATCTAATGGCGGATAGCAACGTGTGAGCTTCGTTGGCTAAAACATGGACGACAAGTCAGCTCCCCGATGACCAGAACTTGTGACTTCACAAAACGCCATTTGGCTATTACCTCCATTGAGTAAGTAGTTACTTTCGAATTTACTGCGAAGTAGCAGAGGTGCTTTGTCTACAGACGTGTTCCGCCAATGTCTAATGGTCTAATTGCCGAGTAATATTGTACTATTACCGTGTATTATGGTCTATTACCGAGTAATTGTCATAAAAATACCGCATTCACATAGCACTTCTCTTGCGAAAGAAATGTGTCCGGTCCTCCGCAGTGCTAGCGGTGTCAAAAATTCTTTCATAGCTCACTCTTATATACAAGACACTGGGTTTGTGTGCGCTGCGAAGGCAATCACGAAATAAAAATTGTCCCGTCGGCAAAAATCAACCAGCTACATGCTTCCATTGTAAAGGGCCACATGCTGCTAATTTTCCTTAGTGCCCAGCAAGACCACAGCAAAATAAGCAAAAATTTATACCCTATCAACCACCTAGCAGAAATCCTTGAAATCTGCAAAAATAAGATTTTTCTCCACTCAGCATCGAATCAGAAGCTAATCAAAATGCGCAAAACTTTCAATCCAAAGAAGCAAATAATTCTCTGTCTGAAATTTTCAACTTTGAATCATTAAAACTATATGCACAACAATTACTGAAGGCTTAAAAGAAATGAAAAAAAAGTCTCCTCTTGACAAAATCAATATCAGCAATAAAGTGTGCAGTTGCATTTAATATGCCACACAACATCAATACCAGAATCCTTAAAATTATTTCCCGGAATGCAAGCGGCTTAAACAACCAAAAGGATAAACTGGGTGATCTTATTGGAACCTGACGTTATATAACACAACAATCTCATTTGCAACCTGCAAACAAAGTGTTATAAGCAAATTATGCTACTTTGCGAACTGATCTTACTACGGGACGCGGAGGTGGAATCATTACTTACGTCGAAAGAAGCCTACAGCATCAACTCAAACAAAATCTGTTTACTTCTTTAGAAAGTAATTCTATAGAAGTTGAAATCAAGCATACCAAATTTATTATTTCCAACATCTATATTCCTCCGAATAATAGACCTATTATGTCTGAAATTGAACATCTCCTGGACTCAAATTATTCCAGCCTTGTCGGAGCAGACTTTAATGCGAAGCATCAATGCTGGAACCCTGGTGCTAGCAATAGAAAAGGTACTGAAATTGTCAACTTGATTCAAAACAAAAACTACGTAACTCATGCTCCAGATGAATCAACGCATTTTGGTTATCACAGCTCTTCCATCATTGACCTTTTTTAAATTTCAAATAGCCTCAATTATAAGTCACTGTTATTTCAGCTTTATCTTCTGATCACAACCCCATCCTTCTCGAAATTAATATCAACCGTTTTCTACCTGCTCTGGGCCGCACTATTGGAATGAGATACATTCCGGTGACGTCAGAGGTCACGTGATGTAAGAACTGCTAATGTAAACAAACAAGCTTGTGCTGTGGTAGATGTGTTGAAAATTCGGTCATTCGGCAATAGTATATTCCAACAAGCCACCAGAATATGAGATGATATTGACAGTTTAAGAATAATACTTGTCTGTATAAAGGCAACAACTTTAGATGGCCAAGCATTTCTAAAGAAACAGTGTAGAAAAAGTTACAATACATGTTGAGAGGATTGGGATACTCATTTCTATGTGCATCATAAAACCAGAACACACATTGAACATTTATAGTTTTCTCAATAAAATTTGAAAGCTTTCTACTTGATTTCATATAGTATTAATTAACTTTATTTTTTAAATTATTTCCAGTACTTTTTTGAAATCTCATGAATCATTTGCAATAATAATTCTGTACACTGCAAAAGGAAATGCATAAAATAATGTTCATGTATGTTGTTGTTCTACACTGAAAAGAAAAATATAATTACTATTATAATTTTAAGTCACAATTTTATCAGCCTGACAAACACAACAAGATGGTTTTCAAAATGGTAGACTCAAATGTCTGGAACATTATAAATACAGTTGCCCTAAAATTATGTGACCGTAGTGATATTAATATTATACACACTTCAAAATTAATACAAAATTTTGTACCCCTTGAAATTTAATTGTTCATAACTGACTCTTAATCTACAGATAGCATAAACTTCAGATTAACATGTATTTTTTATATTACAGTATAAATGTCAAAAAGAAAATTGTATGGATTTGCACAACTGAGTTCGCTTAAATGTCAAAAAGAAAATTGTATGGATTTGCACAACTGAGTTCGCTGTAATTCTAGCTGTGAAATAAATAATTTTTTGGTCATAGATATTTCTTTATTTTATATCAGAACGCGATAAAATATACTACATTTATGCGTATTGATTAAAACTTGATTATAACAGCTACATTATTAAAACACAACGTGATGAAATTAATAAAAATTTAGTGGTATAGCATGTTCTATGGCACTGTAATTAATAAGAGAAATTTGGCTTGGTGTTAATGTTTATGCAAATAAGCAGATCTTGTATGAATTCAACTATTTCAATAATTTAGAACAAGTTTTCATGAACTGTTAACAAGTATTTACATTGTACAGTTTGGAAAACATTATTCAAGGTCTCGGGAATATTTTTCAAGTATTGATATACACTTAATATTCCTAATAAAGTAAAAGATGAATATTGGTAAGTATTGTTCATAAAAGAGAATTTATGAATCTTACCTCATTTTCTGCAGAAATTTCGGCAGACGTTTTATAATTAATTGTTTTCTTCATTTCTGCCTTAACACAGCTTTCTAGAAGTACCTTACTATCTGGCATTACTTTAAAACAAATGTTATTAACGTGTTTTTCCTTGAACAAGAGAAGACCTTGTTTATTAACATCAAGAAACGAGAAATAACTTCCAAGAGTATTTTTTAATTTTTCACGAGAGCTGTAAATTTCTAAATTAGAAAAATCAAGCAATTTTAGTGGTACATAGGCTATAGACTCCATCGTAGACTGCGGACGTGCGGAGATTGTTGCTCTTAAACCACGTGACCACTTTTCCCCTCTTCTTCTCTTGCGGAATGTATCTCATTACAAATTGGAATAAATATTCTCAAATCCTGACTGAAACTATTTCTGGAAACCCATGCATTGACAGTAAAGAAGATATTGATAAAGAGATACAACATAATTGCATTCAACAAGCTCTAAATTCTACCACCAACAAATTCATCAGTAATCACCCATTTCTTCCGCTTCTGAACAATATAAGACAAAATATTAAATGTAAAAATCGTATCCGGAAACTATGACAATTTACAAGTGACCCAAGAATTAAAGCTCACCTTAATATTCTTCAAAGGAACATTAAAAAAGAAATCAAGGAATTCAAATCACAACGGTGGAACAACTTCCTAAGTACTCTTGGCCACTGAGGACAATTCCCTCCATGAGATTGCTCGCAAATTTAAAAAACCTTTTATGCAGATACCTCCACTCCATGGCAATAATGGACTCATTTTTTCTGATGAATATAAAGCCAACACTTTTGCTAACATTCTTGAAGATACATTCACTCCCAACGCCCTTCCATATGATAATGATCATATTACTAAAGTCAATAGCTCTGTATCTTCTTTCCTCAATAGTCCTGGACCCCTTAACTTCCCTTTCTAGCATCGCCAAGGATTGTCGCGGACTTTATAAGCTCTATAAAAGCTAAGAAAGCTGCTGGTCACGTTGATAGTTTTTCTAAAGCACTCAAGCATTTTCCTATTAATGCAGTTACTAAAATGCAGTTTAACTAAAATCATTAACTCAGTCATCAAGCTTTCTTACTTCCCAAAAGTATGGAAACATGCCGCAATTGTTGTTTTTCAAAGCCTCATCAGAACTCTAGCTTTCCTCAAAACTACCGTCCAATCAGGTTACTTAGTCAAATTTCCAAAATTGCCGAAAAATTTATTCTGTTTTATATCAATCGCATCATGCCTCCTAGCTCTTATACTCATGAAAAACAATTAGGATTTAGACATTTCCACAATATTGATCATCAACTTCTCCGTGCTATCAATTACATTACTGATGGATTCAACTGTAAATTTCCTACCGGGGCATTGTTTTTAGATATACGGGCTTAATTTGACAGATTATGGCACGGAGGACTTATTTACAAAGTAATCAAGCTTAACTTTCCTGACCACTTTGTACGGTCAGGCATCTTATCTCCCAAATAGAACTTTTGCTATCAAAATTGGAAAAACCCTTTCAACTACTACAAGCATCACTGCAGGCGTTCCACTAGGCTCCCTTCTTTCTCAGTTTCTTTACAACATCTACGCTCATGATACTCTTAAAGAACCTCATCTCACTCTTGCACTTTTTGCTGACGATACTGCTATTCTGACTTAAGCTTCTAAAATCAATACTGTTCAAATTTTTCTTCAAAATTATTTGGATGTACTGGAACACTGGATGACTCTCTAACGAATTGCTATTAATACTGACAAAACTAAAACCATTATTTTTAGAAACGGTCAAACAAACTTCCTTCCGCCTGAACCCATCGTCTTTGATGACGGAATTCAGTGGACTGATCAAGTAAAGTACCTCGGAGTCACTCTCGACCAAAAACTTACTTTTCGACAACACTTGCATGAAACTGTCAGAAAATTCAACATCTCAATTGTCACCATGCGACCTTTTCCTGGCAGATATAGTAAGCTTGCAGTTGGCAACAAACTAATTCTATACAAATCTATCCTTCGACTGCACTGCTCAATGACAGCCCAGTTTGGGGACATGCCGCGAAAACTCACATTAATAAAATCCAAGTCACTCAAAATAAAACTCTTCCTGATATCCTAAAGCACCATAAATATTCCAAATTCATATATTCATAGAGACTTTCAAATTGATACCATTCAAAACTACATCAAAACACTTGCTTCAAAGTTTTCCGCTCTGTATTATTACAGCCAATAGTTGCGTCAATTCTTTACGATGCACCCTTTTCCTAGAATATCCTTCAGATATACTTAATACTTAACACTTGCGTTTATTATTTGATGCACCACCTCATTGATCATTACCACTTTACACAATAAACTTTCTCTGTTCCATTCACTTACATTTCGCTGACTCATGGCGGCTATGTGAAATATTTTCATTCAATTATTTTGATTCCACTCTCTTTATCCTTTTGTTGTTCCTGATATTCCAATATCTGATGAAGAGTAAAAGCGCGCTATCACGCGCTGACACTCTTGTCTCATTCGAAACAAGTCAACGAAACATGTAAGGCGAGCTGTTGAACTGGTGAGCATGTAAACAAAAATTAAGTTAAATATGTAAAGGCAGTGCGAGTCTTAATGGCCCCATAACAAATTTAAAAATAATACAACGGATTCAAAATGCAAAACGCAAAGTCTAGGTACAAATACACAAGACATACTAAATTACCAGATAAGATACAAAAACAGCCAACTATTCAAAACTTCAGCACACGTGAAGTAACCATATTAAAGGAAGGAATATTTTAAATGGAACTCCCCAAAGTTTTCCCGTCGAAGATTTCTTCAAGTACACTAAATAATACAAATATCTTGTCAATAGAAGTAGTGGGCTTTCCTTATTTCCTTAAAAATAATTTTCTTCTAAAATAAATGCAAACCATTCATGCAAATTGTTAACCGTTAGTGGCTGTCTGGAGCATAAAGTGCAAGCACGAAAAATAGCATCAATAAAATTTGTAGATAGCCGAGGGCCTGTCAATAATTTTAATTTAGCGTAGATTTAGTCAAAGAAAACGCGGTTACTTTCTCGATGTATTAAACACATAAATAAAGAAGAAAATCTTTTAAAACAGAACCGAAACACTACAACGAAACTGCATCGTGATCTTCGAGCGCAAGTGATATAACATTATTTCTTCATAGTTCAGTCTTCATAGTGATGCCAACACAGCTTTGAATATTCCTGACATTGGACTTCCGGAGCTTTTGGACGTGTTTATTGATGTTCTTGTTTTGACGGATCATTTTCAGTGAGTTGTTCATGCATTGGCGCGATGACTAAATTATCAGAAAATAGAAATATTTCAGTGATGTAATACAGTGTAACATTTCTACTTGACGAAGTCGAGATATATTTATTTATTTGTTTGTTTTCTTTTATCGTAGGCATGATTGAAGATTCCCTCCTGAGAACAATTGTTACAAATACATGTGCTGTTGGATGTGGAGTGTTCTTAGGTTTTATAATTAAAGGTTGGTTGAAAAATGAAAATAATTCGAATTCTTCCCAGGCATATTCAAAAGGAGCTCTAGAAGAAGAAGTAATTTCCTATTAATATAGATTTACTATTTGATTAATTAAATTGCAGATATAAGGATATTGTTACTAATTTTGGTTTTTGGAATGGTTTGCTGTAAGAAATTCGTTTCCTTATATCTTAATAAAGTTATAATGTAAATTTGGCATTGTTACCAAAAGAAAGTTGAATTACTTTATCTGTTTCTTTATCATTATGATTCTTCCAACTATTATAAAAGTTGAAAATATATGAAATTATTTTAAGAGGAAATATGTTCATCAAGGTATGTTAGTTAATGATATAATTCTTGAAATATATTATTCAGAGACAGCTGTTAAGATGGTAGGATTTTTGCTGTAAATTGAAGATTAAAAACTAGCTATCAGAACCATGCTGATAGATTTTAAGTTTTGGACTGTTCTCTACTTTATGCTTTCTAAATATTTTTATTGCTTTTACATTAATATGTATTTTATTATATTTTAATTTTACACTTCCTCTCATTATTTACCTGAAGCAAATGAGAGACTTCCATTTTCGATGCTGTTCTGATGAATACAGAAATGTTCTAGGCAGTTACTAGTGGATGAGTGGATTAAAAACAAACCTGGGTGTTTCATCGTGGCTTTAGTTCTTGATTTTATGGGTATTTTTATTTTATTTTGCATATGTAATAAATTCACAGAAGCTTCTGTAGAACAAATCACATGCTTGTTTCCTAAGCAGATGTTCTTCAGTTACTTTGGTCTAGTTAAATAATGTATTAAAATACCACAGGTTGCATCCTGTTGTCAGTGTAGATGTTAAGAGTTAACAATTATGCTTGCTGTAGAAAATTTTCGTATTTTTT
>KK113642.1:60767-74485 GCA_000611955.2 Stegodyphus mimosarum | reverse complement strand
TTAAAAAAAATTTTATAATATAACCTATAAAAATTTTTATCGTTATCTTAAAGTAGATGTATTTCTAAGCATATGTGCAAAAAATTAGAATTTGTTATTCAAAATTTCCAAACATATATATGAATTTACATATTGGTGCTATTTAAAATTTGGCATATTTGTTGTAAGTAATAATAATGCCAAATGTGATTTATCCATTTTGTAAAATTATTTGAATACTTTCAAATCTTCAAAATACTTCATACCGGAAGTTCGTCAAGTGAATTATTCTTGATGCAAACTGAAAAAAAAAAAAATGCACCAAGATTAATTTTTTAATTTCTGCATAAATTTCTCACCAAAAATTACAAAACTTTAATATCTAGTCATAATTTGAGGCATAGAATTGAAATATGGAAAAAAATTGGTATATTAAAAAATTAAATTGGTATATTAAAAAATAAATTTAAAAAAGTCCAATTTTGTGTCAAAATACCTATGTTAGAACAATGGTATACTTAAATGTAATATATAACCTGAGTTCCGCTTTCGAGACATGAGAAACACAAGTTAAATTTCGAGAATTGGTCCAGTAAAACATGAGATATAAAATTGTCCCCCATTTTTTTTGTGCGCCTGTGCATGCGTGCGTGCAAGGTGTACAAAAGTATTTAGCATGTTACATCTAATAAAGTAGTGAACATAATGATAAGAAGAAATTTTATTTACATGTTAGAAGCTATTTGTATGTATGAGAATATGTGGTTACATATCGGAAAAATTTCCAACATGATCTCTGTTTTAATAAAGGAGGTGGAAAGAAAAAAAAAAAAAGTGAAGAAGATGTTGCTAGAGATTCAGAGGCCTGGACTTTAGATCATTACTGATATTGCTAATAATTGGAGAATGCAAATATCAGTAGTTTTTAAATGGCCTCAAAATTTTGCAAGTGGCATTTAAATTTCTGTTATAAAAAAAGTGCTTTGTAATGAAATATGGATGCCATGTTAGTTGGAATGTGGAAAATGTGAAAACATGTAGAATTTCACGAGCATTTATTTATGGTAAAATTATTCCTGGAAACCTTATTTTTTTGGTAGGGGGCAAAATAATTAATGCCAAATTATTGAGAATAAAATTAATTTTAAAATACTCTTTATGCTTTTTTATGTGCAGAAGTTTAGCATCGTTAATATTGTTCACAAGTAATCACTTTCAAAATAACACTGGGAGAAAAATGTGTAATGTAAATATTTCAAGATTTAAAAAAGAAAAAAAAAAGTATTTTACTAGACTTTATAGAGCAGTGTTTTTGAAATTGTTTAGCTTCACCATCTACATATATCTGAATAAAAGTTATTGCAGCCTATGTGCATATAGATACTCAAAGGGGGAGGGGGAAGAAACTTCCTGGGGAAGCCAATGTAATAATGAAATAATAAGAAATATATGTAATTGCAAGTAAATAACTTTAAAAAAAAATGTTTGTTAAAAAGTCATGCTACATGTGTGAAACTTGTAATAATTGAATATGGGGATGTTAAAAGTATCCTGTACAGAAGATGGATGTTCGTCTTGCAGAACAGTGTGTTGTAATGCAATGCATATTTTAAGCAAACAGTTTCTTATCAAAGAAGTTTAGGTTTTCTTGATCAGCAGCAGATCCCCTTCATGCTTCTACTATCTTATTTACCAGATTTTTCACCTCTGATTATAATGTTCTTTCTTATAAAAATGGTGTTACAACAAAAGTCTTATAAAGATGGTGTTATACAATTGAAGTTTTTAGACAGTTCAAGCCATCCAAAACTGCATTTCGAAAGATATCTCTTCAAAGGTAACTATGTAATATTTTTAAATATTACAAACAGAGCTAACTGCCTTGCAAGCATTTTCTGCAAACTTTTTGACTATGGGAGAATGTAATTATACAATAATATAAAGCACTTTGTAAGGCATCAAAAATTATCTCATGATCCACTAGTATATTACCATTAATCACATTTTGAGAACAACTGGTGTAGAGCTGTATCTCATCTAATATATAGGATGATTCAAAACTCTTGGACAAAATGGTACTTATGTATGAAATTTGGAGGAGATTCAGTGAAAGCTGCACCGATTATTCCTGCAGAATTCAGAGGGAACTGACGCCTCTTTATTTAATAAACAGTCACTTTTTTTTTCCTGTCTTTGTAAGATAGCTTTTGTCAGTTTCGATTATTTTTTATGGCTTCCATTTTATTGGAAGCTTTATTTAGAGCACTATGAGTATAATTTTCCACCCATATTTTGAATAATTGTTTAAAAAATCGATAAAATAGATATATCTAAAACGTTTGCATCGAAGTTATTGTCTAAAAATCTATATTGAACATACATAAGTAATTTCAAGTTTATTTTCAAAATGTTCTTTTAAAATTTTGAATTTGCAAAAGCTTCCTATAATATATGTAATGCTATATGTATTCACTTTTGTTTTTTATATATTTTTAGTGTTCTCATGCATCTGTTATGGCATATAGGAGTTGTTCAAAAACTAGTCCTGAAACACTAAGGAAATGGTTGAAGAGTGGACAGAGGAAAGTTGTTGTTAAGGTTGATGATGAAGAAGCACTGTAAGTTACATTTTTATATTTTGTGACATCTTTAAAATATCATGGAATTTTCCTCACTGTACACAAGGTATCAAGGATATCTGTAGGTTCAAAGATAAATATATTCATATATATTATCTTTAGTTAAATAAATACGTATGATTCAAACATATTGCTAAAAGGTGGCTTGTTTTAGATAGAAAATTCTGTTTATCACATAATTACACTGCTCAAAACAATTAGGGGATACTGTGAGTTTGGTAAAAACGAAATAGAACATGTTAAAAAGGAAAATTATAACATTTTCTAAGCTCAGAATGTACAAATTTTGTCTGCGACATCAAAAACTCTGAAGAAGAGATTAAAGACAATTGGTATCCATTGAATGTTGTGTAACAGTTAATGCAATGTCTCAGCAATATGACTTAGCTAAATCAATAGCCTCATTGGTTGTTTAGAGGCAGGTCAAACGCATTACATTAGTGAAAACATTAGGAGTTCCTCAGAATGTTATTTCCAGAAAATTGGATTGGTTTTTGGAAAGTGGAAATGTTCACCGAAGATTAGGACAAGGTCATACTCCTGCAGCAGCACAAAATGAGGATCGGTATTTAACATTAACGGCCAGAAGAAACTGTACTATGAACACCATTTTCATGCAACAGCACCTTCAGAGGGCTACTGCCACCCTCTTGGAAGTTTTGACTTGAACTGTTCGAAACTGACTCCAACTTGTGGGTTTGTTTGCTCGCAGATCTATAGTTTGTGTTTCATTGACATGGAAAAACCATGCTGCCTGCAGAAGGTGGGTACAAAAGCATCTCAGATGGGGATGAGATGAATGGCCCGCTTTTGTGTACAAACAGCCCACTTTTGTGTACAACCTGACTGTAGGCAAATTCCCATCGGAAACCATCTCAACCATTCAGAACTTGGTACATGGAATACCCTACAGTTGTGCATGAAATTGTCTGATTTGGCAGAGGCAGAGTCTGGGCCAATGTTTCTATCAATGGCCACACCAAATTGCATATTATTAAGAATAAAGCACTAACGTCTCAGGGATGTAGGGATGAGATCCTCAGATGGTCCTTTATGCTGCAGCGATTGGAGATGAATTCCTTCTCATGGAGGATAACACCAAGCCCCATCGTGCTCAGCTAGTGAACAATTTTTTTTTTTTTTTTTTTTTTTTTTTTTTTTTTTTTTTTTTTTTTTTGACAAAAGACTCCTTCAAATGGATTGTCCGGCATGTTCCCCAGATAGGAATCCAATAGAATATATTTGGGACATTCTAAAGAGAAGGGTTGCTAGTTGTTTATCACCCTCAGAAACATTTCAGAAGTTTGAAAACTCTCTTCTAAGGAGTGGGAGATAATACCTCAGTCCCTCATTGAATTCATGCTTTGTAGGCATATGACATTGCTTTTGGTCAGGGAAACCAATACCCCTTATTGAAACTCATTTGTATCCAAGAAATCACATTTTCTGTGTGCTTGTATAATATGAACAAATTGTGCAATTTTTATTTAGTGACAAAAATCCTCAATAAAATTTAATTATTCATTGTTCGTTGCTTCTTTTTCTTTTCTCATATCTTACAGCACCTATACATTATATATCAGTTACTGAAACAGTTCCTCATCCGCAGTTTACATCCAAAATCATAATATCCCCTAATTGTTTTGAGTAGTGTATATAGTCACAGCCTAATGACTACTAACACCTAATGATATTATTACACAGTTATAATCACTAACACCTAATGACTATTTAAGCATATTTTATGAGACATTTGATGTTAATTTCAAAACATGAGTTTGGGAAAAACCTCTCTTCATCATTTTAAATATATATACTGAGTGACTTGCAACTACAGGATTTTTGTGTGTGTGTGTTATTGTGTATAAAAAGATTTTCAATGTTGTTATTGCTGAATCTCTGAGTATTCTTGAAATGAATGTTTAAATCAGCTATAATTTTGCATATTTTTTGTTCATAATTAATCTAGTTAAACATTACTACTGGAAAAAGAAAAACCTCCCTTCTGCTGTGAGTTTCTAGTGGGGGAACAAGTAGGCATAGCAAGCTTACCTCATAGTACCACGTGTTTGTGATTGTGGCTTGAGATTTGTATATAGCATGCATAATTATAAAGGATTGACAAATATTTTTTGTGATTCCCAATAATCATCTGAACAATTACCCAAGTACCAAAAAAAGTGCAATTATTTTCATTTCTCAGATCAGATTTTATTTGCAAGAAATGGTTATGCACCATTCACTGACAGAACATTAATCCATTAAATCATTCTAAGATATGTAAGTAGCTTAACTCCCTCCAGCCATTCTTATCTTATCTAATCATTATATCTTATCTCATTCATTTGCACTTTGGCAGCTGTGGATGATGGTTCGGTAAAATCATCGAAACTAGTCCTGTGAAAATTTGCAAATATAAGGCTGATTTTTGTTGTTTGACTTCTACGTCAATACTTGTTTGGCATGTTATTTTATTTTAATTAATTCATGTATTTTAAAAAAATCATATATTTCTCAATAATCCAAAAATTAGACCTCATTTCATGTTTGATATTATTAAATTTCTATAAAATTTTCAATTTAATAAAATCGGAAACTAATTATGCTGACACATGTGCTAACAAATAACATTGCACTTAGTCATTTATGAAAAAGCATTTAATTAAATCTGTAATTAAATATGTTGATATATTAATAAAGCATATTTTAGTTAATAATATATAAAAAGGAATTCATAAATCTCTTCCAAATTTTCATAAGTTTTTCAGCATTTCATTTCCTTCATAGTTTGGGAAAAAATATTACCTTGAACTAGACATTCAGAGAGTAATCTAGCATTTTGATAAGAAAAAGGAACTTCTATAAAAATAAATTTGGTTCCTCCAAGGCTTTGAAAGGATGCTTTATCTTCACAATTTCCTGACTGCCTAAATATTTAACTAGCAATTAAATTCTAGAGATATTGCTGATAAGAGAGACAGAATTGATGGAAATTAATTTACAGCTTGCACTTGTAGCATGTCTTATCAGTTAAAAAAAAATGATAAAGTATTTGTATACTTTTTCAGCTTTTAATGCGCATAAAACCTGAGAAAAGAAGATAAAGTTCTCTTTTTAATTATTGATACTTAGCACCAGTTATCAAAGCTTGTGGGTGGTATTGTAACAAAATTTAAAATGTAGTGTTTTTATTGGCAGCTCAGAATTAATATGTAAGCATCTCTCTGAAAGTAATAAATGATGTAAATAATTTTTATGAAGATTTAGATGTTATATATATATATATATTTATAAACCACAAAATGAAAATTTGTTTTTTAGTACATATTATAAAAATAACTTTTTTTTTTTATTCAGATTGTTATTCATGTTAGAGATAAGTAGAAAATTTTACCATGCATTATTGAAAACTTTCAGATCTTATTTATAAAAAGGAAGCTATTCGTTACTAACCACATATCTATGTTTCCTTCACTTTCGTATTCTGTTTGTCCTTTTGCATGTAATTTTTTTAGAAGTGTAAGCAATACAGATTGTGGATAATTCTAAAACTTCAACATTTAGAAAGTAATTTTGCAGTGCATGTTTTTTAGTGTGTGATTGAATATTATTCTTGATCAACCTAATTATGGGATGATTTCAAAGTTAGTGCTTAAAGTTCAGAACTGCATAAATTGTGTTAGGTTTATTATTTATTAAATTTTATATGATTTATATATTTTATTCTGAAACACTGCAGTGCTTTGAATAAATAAGGTTTGAACAGAAACAAATATGTTAAAATATCAAGCTGTTTCAATAAACTTTTTATGAATTGTGTATCTGCTGTAGTATTTTATGAATCATATAATATTATAATTATTCTAACAATGAAATTATTTTGAATTATGCTAATATTATATAATCTAAAATATCTGAATACTTCGTGTTTTTGCTATTTAAGTAAATTTCTTTTTGAATATAACTTTGAATTACAATCAATATTGTATTGTATTCTATTGTCATTCTAAAGTGTTTTGTGAAAGTAATTTTATTTCCCTAAACCTGATGGCTTATCAGTGAAAGCCATGAAACACTGGTAGTTTGTCATTCTTGATTCTGTCAAAGGGACTAGCTGTATATTATTATTAAGTAGACTTATTAATTACTTATTATTAAATATACATTATTATTATTATTCTTAAGTACTGTAGGGAGATTTTCTTCAGGTTTAATACAATAGCAGCTAATAGTTTGGATGTAGCCGGGATCAGAGCTAGGGGGTGCAAAAGATGTTAGACTGAGAAACGAATCTATGATATCACATTAGTGGTAGAGTAGATAAATTGCTGAGCACCAGTAATTCAATTTAAAAATGAATTAATTGGTTGGCTGCATGAGT
Source organism: Stegodyphus mimosarum (assembly GCA_000611955.2). Taxonomy (NCBI): domain Eukaryota; kingdom Metazoa; phylum Arthropoda; class Arachnida; order Araneae; family Eresidae; genus Stegodyphus; species Stegodyphus mimosarum. Next base: position 67,486 of record KK113642.1, on the reverse strand, counting down.
GATTTTGTGGTTCTTTCCTCATGTATTATAAATTGAATACAAGCCAATTTACTGTAGAAAATTCATCTCTAAGACAGCTTTTCTTCAGGATAGCACTTACATGCTTTTGTACAGTCGAATAAATGAGCAAATAAATAACGAAACTGGAATACATGAGTTGAAACAGATCATTCAAAGATGGGAGATAGGAATAAAGAGAATTCTGAACATTCTTTACCTGGTCTTTAATTTATATTACAACAATTTTTCTGCTACCTGAACTAAATCGTTCTAAAACTTTCTCTGATTCTTGCTTCTTGAACAAGCTTTCAATGCACACTTAACATACACAGCCCATTTAAGCAGTTCTCATCATTGTAGATCAACAATTGTCATTGTAGAGTGCAACCAAGTTTTTACTCTGCTCAGGGTAGTAAATGAGCGCTCAGTAGTACACGTAGTGTATGGTTAAGACAAAGATATAAGAAGAGCATTTCGTTCCTGGGAAAAAATTGTCGCTTCCTTTAACAAATCTTCCATACATAATTCCTTCATGTTGTCGAACTCTAGTCTCTTTGTTTTCTAGAAATTATACCAGAGTTCTTTCTCACTGTCAAAATTTTTCAAATGCTAAAAAGCACGAAAGCACTTTGCATTTTTGGTAAATTCTTCCACTGGCATCTTTAGCATAGACACAAGATGTAATAACAATAAAAATGTTGGAAAATCTTTCTTCCAGTGATAGTATTAAGGAATTTAGATAAGGGATTATAAGAGACCTTTTCCAGAATTCATCGGTTGTAGATGCTGCGATATTTTTGCAGTTTTACAATTCTCGGTGCTTCCAATTCAGTGCCCATGCTCTCAGCCATAGCACTCGCAAAAGACGCAATTTCCTGGTATAAAACATCTGTTGCTCTACGATGTTTTTTTACAGGCATTGAAATTCTGTTTTTTTGCAGGCATTGAAATTCTGTTTATGTGGTTTACACACTGTAGCATATTTAAATTTTTGGACTAAAATATTAGCCACAAGTTCTAACACAGCCGAATATTTTGCAATTAGTCCTACGCACACGATAAATTTTGATTTCATCGCAACACAATGTAATTGAAAGCAGTTTTCCTGGTAGATGCGTTACCTTTTTTTTTGATAAATTTTACAGTCCCTGTACTATATTTATAAAATGCTCTTTAAATGTACTAATACTTCTGTATTTCTGAGAACAGCGTTGTGTCACATAAGTTTCTAAATATTTACTATATATTTTTCGTAGAAGACATTCACAAAAAACATGTATCACATCCTTTACAGTAGTAATGGTATTTGATTTCTGATATGCAGTTCACATTGTTCGCAACTAAATTTAGTTTGTGACTGCCACAGTGGAAAAACAAGGCTGTTTTGTAATTCTGTTGCGAGATCTTCTGCACGCCACTAATATTTCTTGCCATAGTTGAACATCCATCGTAACTCTGTCACACACATTTATTTGGATCAAAACCTTCTCTTTACAGAAAAATGTATAGTATGAGCAACCATTCCATTTACACTTGTTATCATAAATTAAGGAAAAATCACAAAAATCATGATTACTGAAAACACTACATGTAGAATTTTTTTAAACTTACCCACAATATACAACACATAGTAAGGTGTCAAATAACATACCAGACAATTATGGTAGTATAGAAATTATCACATGTATAAAATGAACAAATCGAAGGTGTCAGATTGCTATAGCAAAAGTATCTTCAATATGGAATATGATTGCCTCTAGAAGCAATACAGCACATACAGCGATGTGTGATGCTTTCAATTATGTGGCCTATCAGTTCCATAGGAAGCGAGAGGCATTGCTCTTTCAAAGCAGTTGCAAGTTTGCTCTTGCAAAGTGTGGCAAGGCTCTGAGGGGGCAGATTGAGAGCAGCTGGACGTCTCCCTAAAGCATCCCAAACATCCTTGGTAGGATTCAAGTCCGGGGATCGAGCTGCCCACTCCATATGCATAATTGTTTTCTATTGAAGATAATCATCTACGATGCAAGCCCAGTGTGGTCTTGCGTTGTCATCCTGTAACAGGAAAGCATCACCTATTGCCCTGATATATACACACACATAAGCATCAAGGATGTCATCTCTATAAACCTGAGCATTCATGGTTCCCCTTGGAAAGACATGGAGGTCTGTGCATCCACCCAAAGAGATGCCACCCCAATCACAGCCACTGCCTCTTCTGTATGCATCTCTTTCATGGAAGTTTGACAGATGTTAACAGGTTCCAGGTTCTCTCCGTATCAGATATTGCTTTCTAGGCTAAACCTAGACTTATCCATAAAGAGAACAGCCCTCCATTGATCAGGTGTCCACTGGACATGTTGTCGTGCCCACTGCAAACGGTCCCTTCTATGGCGTGACGTAAGTGGCATGCAAATGGCTGGTCGCCTCGCATACAGATCATCTTTGTGAAGCTTTCTGCGCACAGTTGATGCTGACACCAACCTTACGGTGGATGCAGCAAGGGAGGATCTAAGAAGAGTCTGAGTAGCAGTTCTATTCTTGTGTGCACATAATGTCAAATATCAATCATTGGCACTCGTCGTAGCAGTTGGCTGTCCTTGGCTGAACCTCTTAAGGACTCAAGGACTCACATTTAGCCATCTGGCCACTTCTGTTTGACTTTGTCCTGCCTCTAGTCTCGCAATGGCTCTCCATCGTAGTTCTGCAGGCAAATGATGCCTGGAGGTCATTGTTACGAATTGGCTATCTCAGATTTCTGATGTCACTATCACAGTGAAATATGTGGGCTTGCTCTCAAACATGGACTTTTATGCTCCTCGCAGATGATGTATTCCAAGCGCAGCACCATTAATTTGCATATTGCAGTTTTACGCAGCTACTCTTACTTGGCAGCATATTCAAATTTTACAGGAATTGGCGTATCTTTGAGGAAGTTATTGTTATTTTTATGATTTTTCCTTAATTTATGATAACAGTGTACTTCAATAAATCCTAGGAATTCTTCCTGGATGGCCATCCTTTCTGCATCAAAAAATTAAATACCAATTTACAATTGCTCCTTGCCAGATATATTGCTTGTTTCGTCTGCCATTATGCTTAAACAGAAGTTTTTCTTGCATCTGGTACTGTAGTGTCTTTCACCACCAATTCACACAAATTGATCAATTTTCATTTTGGATCTGAGGTGACATACAAGTAGCATTTTTACTACTTTTTACGAATTGTTCTGGCAAATTTTTATATCTCTTGCTTCGAATCCTAGGCAAATAAGGTCCTGATAATTCCTTCCTGTTTCGTCTTACTCTTTAAGGAGGGGCCATGGGTTCCACAAAATATGATTCTGGAAAATATTGTTTGATTTTCTTCCATTACTTTTTTGTGCCCAGAAACATATCTAACATTTACAAATTCATTTTCTAGAAAATGGTGGCGATTAGTGATGCTTTGTGCCATTGATTTGAGTCAAGTCAAACTACCAGCATTTAATCTTACTTGGTTTAGTACTTTTATCCACTTTGTCGAAAATAGTTAAACATTAAAGGTGTTCATAGAGGTATAGTGTCTGAGTAATCAGAATCGCTGCTGCCAGTCTGAATCATTGGTTCATTCATGCATTAACTCTTCTACCATCCTTGTTCCAATAAAATTTTTAAAATTTTTTCACATCATTGGAAATCCTTGACAAGAGACTCCACCTATAACATCAATAATATCTTCATGTTTTCTAAGGCACAGTTACATTCCTTTCCGTGATCAAACTCAACCGATGACCAAACATATTCTATTATGTTTAGATCATAGTAGTAAAGAGTAAGTCGCACAATATGATATCCATTTTCTTTTATCATGTTGCTGTTTTTAATGGTAGTTTCTTAGGATGATTGTGTGCTATCAAGTTGACTTTTCGCATTTTGAGATAGCGGCATATCCACTTCCTCATCAGCCAATTTACTATCATTTGCTTTGTAGCATATTTCATCAGTGTTGGATTTTCAGCTTTCATGTCATATAGAGCCCTATCTATGCATACCATGCTTTAAAGAAGCTTTTCCAACACCCATTTCTCAACATTTTTGTAATTCATTTGGCCATGGTGATCTTCACTTGAGCTGACACCTTATGCACAAGTTGAGGAGGTGGAACAAATTCTGCAGAAGTGCCAGCATTTAAAACAATCTGTTTTCTGAATTATCATTTATTTTTCCACCCAAAACCGTGTCATCTTACCAACATTTTGTGAATGTTAAGTTTCTATTGATCCATATTTCATTGATGTAAGCAATGCAGATTCACTTTCCTGACTTTCCTCAATTTCTATAGGTAAAAATTCCTCCAAAACACAATATCAGGTATTTCAGTGAGAATTTTTCTTTGTATTTCTTTCAGCGAAAATTTATAGAATGCAAACTTTACACAAGGTGACTTTTTGCAACTGAAAGCTTATATTTTCGTTAAACGAGGTAGCAATTTCTGTAGTATGGCACTTAATTCTTGATGTAAAAATCTTGTATTCTCTTCCATATAATACATTTATCAAAATTATCAATTTCGGTTTCAATCAGTGAGCCTTAAAAGGCCTTAGAGACCGGTTCTTTCCTGGTATACTTGAATGCATTCCAATTTTTTTAATTGTGTACTGAGATACTTTAGTCACTTGAAATATTCTCTTCAAAACTTGAGGAACTACACTGAAGTTTTCGAAGCAAAATCTTCGGCAATATTGTACACAAGTTGGCATGCCTGAGATTTGAAAGCTTGACATTTCTTAAACTGGAGAGACTTTTTTAAAAATTGATGATTATCAAAGCATCACAAAAGCCAGAATAATTAGAAACAAAGTTTATCAAAAACCAGTGCAAAATAAGTAAATAAATAAATAAAAATAACAGTGAGAACAAAAATAATTAAAATTTATATAAAGCTGTAGAGAGAGAAGACATATGCAACTAGAATGAAACTGAAAGATGAATGGTAAACTTTCTCTATCCTGCAGCCAACATTCACCAAAAACAAAATAACAATAAAGCATCCATTTGACTCACCCCTGTTTGAAATACACTAGCCCAGTTGCTATAGCAGCCGCCAAGTACCAGACAGTGGCAAGAGCTGTTCTTGTGATGGGCAGACAGAATTCAATTTTTCAGATGAAGAGAATATCTGAAGAAAAAGTTTAACAATTTCGGAAAAAAAAAGTTTAAAGCTATGTGCTTTTAAAGATATTTATAAAAATTAATTTAAAACTCAAAATTCTTTTGACATTCTACAGTTAATTATATCTGTGATGTGTCGTTTGTTTGCTGATTTCATTAAGAATATTATTGACTTGTTGTGATTCCTGTTGGTGATGCAAGTGGTGAAAGATTATTTTCCCAATCAAAGTTAATTGAGACTTACTTAGGTATGAGTATGTCACAAGAAAGATTTCTGAAACTTGCATTAATAACATTTGAATTTAAGAAATCTAGAAAATCTAATTCACAAATGGATTTTTTTTTTTTTTTTTTTGAGTAATGATGACTGCAGAAAAATTGAAAGTGTGATTTTCGGACCAACAATGCTGGGCAACAGAGGACTTCTGTGTTTCCTTTCCTTTTCATAACATATGTCTCATGTTCCTAATGTGTGTTGGTGAGGCATTTCACATTACAAAAAAAAAAAAAAAAACTTTTCTGTTCTAGTTAATGATCCTAAATCCAATCCATCTGTATCTTCAGCCTTTAAGGAAATTATGTTTTAGCTTTCCTGTTTCATCAATAGGTGAAAATAGATTAATGCCTGTCCAGCCATTCGTATCTAATCACTGTATCTTATCTTGTTCATTTGCACTTTGGCAGCTGAGAATGATAGTTCGGTAAAACCATCGAAACTAGTCCTGTGAAAATTTGCAAGTATAAGGCTGATTTTTCTTGCCAGACTTCTAAATTAATTTATTCGGGATGTTATTTTACCTTATATAAAAGTATTAAACTCATTAAGATAAAAGTCAGTCTTCATGAGAATTGCAGTTAACATAAATAAATGATAGATTATTTTTTCTCTCACATTAAATGTGTGCCCACTGTACCCATTCTTCTTCATCAGAGTTGCTATAGGCACCTTCATAAGTTAAGCAGAACCGCTTCTCTGTTTCAGAATTTCTATCTAATTTCAAAATCCTCCTCTTTACCCATTTTATCTCCATTTTCTTTGGGATTTTTTTCTGTAAACTTCTCATGTGTTACTCTTTTTTTTTTCTTTTTTTTTTTTAAATTTCTTATTAATTATCTCATTATTATTTCTTATATTCACTTTCACTGCTTCTTTTTTGGGTGTGTCAGTTAAGATGGCAGCTTTCCTTTGCATTAGCTTCTGTTAGATTGTTTTCGAGTGAAGCCATAGGGAGAAGTCTAGTTTGTGAGGATAAAAATAAATTTTTCTGTTTTGAGAAAGAAAACTAGATATTCTTGAGAAATTTGCATGTTAACATTTAAAGAAGAAAGCAACTACATGAATCAGAATCTCATAGCATATATGCTGCAACTTGTTCTATTGTATGGTTTCAGATATTTTTGTTGATTTATTAAAAAAAAATATTGCAATTAGTAAAAAAATTAAAACAGCATTGTAAAATTTAATACATAGACAAAATAAATAGATAACACTATTTAAAAAAAAAGATCGATTAACTTAAATAAAAATTTACAATATATTTTTTTCTCATTTAAGTAGTTGGAAAACTT
>KK113642.1:26264-39249 GCA_000611955.2 Stegodyphus mimosarum | reverse complement strand
GCAGAAAGGTAATGGATGAAAAGCCAACTTCCTATCACAATGGCTGCCAAAGCTGCTATGTGCATCATTAGTAAGTTTGTATTCATAGAAATTGTAGAACATAGAGTCTATTCTATTTTATATTTTAAAAAAAATTTTCTGAAATCTGCATCACGCTGGCAAAGAATTTCAGCTTATTCTTGCAGTCAGAAGTTAGGCAAAAGTTAAATTTGTCAATATTTATTGTCATTCATTTTTAGTGTTTTTATATTTTTATGGATCAAATAATTAAAAATGTGCATTTTAGAGGGATATGTGTATTTCAAGAGAATGAATAGAAACGATGACTTCTATGCTAAATTGGGTAAAATTAGGCGAAACGACAAGCAAATTTAATAATTTCGCGAAATAATCGTAACTAACACTTAATACGACATCCCCCCAATTTGAGTTATTAATTCAGTTGGTAAATGTGACAATGCAAATTTTCATTTATTTATTTGTTAGTTTTTACGATTTTTCGCGAAATAATCTATTTTTTGTTTTGGATCGGTTGAGACAAATTTTTGGTCCCTTTTAGTTCCTTATAATGGGGTTCGATTCAATATATAATATCCTAATATATAAAATTTTTATGAAGATCTGCAATAAATTTCCTAACGAATTAACTAACGTTTGATAAGAATTTTTTAGAATTTTTCGATATCGGGAAACTAAAGAAATTCGCAGCGGCCTTGTAAGAATTCAAATATCCAGACCTTCCGAATACGTGTTGAGCGTGCTTCCAGTTTTACCGCGAAGGCATGCGGAAAAGATGGTGACAATACATTATTTAATTTCCCTTCTAAAGGGTGCTTGGGAATTAGGGAATCCAATCGCCAAATCCTGGTGATGACGAATGATTTTCCACCACCTTTTAGTCCCTGGTGTGGCACATGAATTTTTCGAATCCAGGAAACTGAAGAAATCACCATTACCCTCGCCGGAATTCGAATTCCGGACATCCGGAATATGCGTTGAGCTTGCTTCCAGTACACCACGAAGGGATGCGAAAAGGAGGGTTATTTTGGTTTGGTTTATTTGATTACGTCAAAACACTCGAGGGCTATTTGCTTAAAGGGAAGGGATGCCTTCGTGGAGGACTTTCTAAGGAACAGGCTCGTATACTTCCCCACGTTGCACATGGGGAAACCTACGAAAACGCCTTATAAAATGAATATTTAATTGTACTTTAAATCTTTATATGATGCATTATTTAGTTTACTGACTTGTTTATGCGCACATTAATTAATGATTTTAATTTCATCGAGTTTAGCACTTTTATAAATAAAAGTTTTTCTTTCCTACTTAGATTCTCATCAACATAATATTTTAAGAAAATTGCAAATTCATATGAAATTAGAAAAACCATAAATATAATAAGTATAAAATTAAATTGAATTTAGTAGCTTAATAATCCGAGTGATGCATTACAAAATCAAATTTTTCAGTTTGGAGTTCTCTTGAAGTCGCGTCGCTTCCTGATTTTTCATTTCAAAATTGCCAGTTATGCAATTTTAAATAAATTCCTTTTTCAGAAAATTGTGATTCCCGCCCCCTTTCGATCCATTATTTTTTAATATTTAATCTAATTTTTTTTCCATTTACATTTTCCTCATAATCATCTATGATTTGCAATGTACTTAAGAAAATGTTTCCATTTTGTTCATTCTGTAATACAGCAAACCCACTGTAAGTTAACCAGCGATGATTTCTGCCAATTTTCGAGTTGCAGGCATATTGTAGTATAAGTAAGGTAAATGGGTTTATTAATACCGTTTTTACAGTAGCTGTAAAACTTGTTAAGACGCCTTTGCTGTAAAATATAGGAATATACACGCGTTAAATTAGAATTCTTTTAATTGTATGTTTTAAAAAATATTTTTATCCTATTCGTTACAAAATTATATATGAAATTTTGTGCAATAAATGTGATTTAATTTATTATTGTAATACATTTTAATTCAAATTATGGTAATAAATTCATTATCGTAATAATTAATGTAATAAATTTTCAACCATGAAGTTAGATGATATTCAAACTGCTACAATAATTTCGAACCAAAAGCTTAAATTTACCAATTTTTAAAATCATTAATTTACGCAAAAAACAATTTAATCGTTTTTTAAAAAAAAGAATGAATGAAAAAAGAAAAAAAATCTGAAAGTTTTCAGATTTTATATTACGCCCATGTTAAACTTTTTTTAGCGTTTTGTGTGTTACCTTTATTTATTAGATATCATGTTTTTCACACTAATTTTGTACGCATTGATTTTGAAACAAGTGTCTCACCGTTGAGCTTCATTTTTCTCCACTAAATAATAATGCAGCCATCTGAATAAAAAATATTACCCTTGTTCTCATCCACCAAGATAATTTTTACCGGTATGTTAGAGTGAGCAGTTTGTTTTTATAAGTTTTTATTTAATTTTTTCGTAGTGTTTCACTGTGGGTGGAATTTAGTCATCGATTTTTAACCTACTTTCTAATATGCTATCGAATTTAATTTTGAACATACACTCTTTTCGAGGACAATGCAATGTGGTAAACGATTTTTTTCAAAATTTGATTTAGATTTTTTTTCTTTAATTTAATGTTTAAACGGTTTTTCGGACATACATTAGAAATAATTTTAAAGGAAGAGCAGCAGCTGCAGAAATTTCATTGCAAAAACAAAATTTATTGCATGTTCATTGTTGAATTATATTTGCCATTTTGGAAAATGGTTGAAATAAAAATTCTTTATTCATTAAAAACGAAACCTGCGATCGTTATCCCTATACGCAAACCAAACAAGTAGGCCAGTTCTACGGAAAGTTATCGACCAATCGCTCTTACCTGTACCACATGCAAACGGATCGAACGTATTATTCTGAGCAGATTGACTCATTAACTAATAAACTGCTACCTCCTGAAGAATTTCATTTCCTAAGGGGCCACAATACTATTGATCAAATGTTGTACTTTCCGTCAGTTACACAATGCGTCTCAGATGCCGAGAATCACAGGCCAACTAGACACACTGTGGCGGTTTTCCTAGACTTGACTAAAGCGTTCGACAGGGTTTGGAAATATAAGCTCTTAAATAAGTGCTATCAAGATTTTGACATTAGAAGCAGAGCACTGACTGGAACTTTTTGAATCACCGTAAATTATGTGTCAAATTACAAGACAGCCTTTCAGGCATTTTCAAAATGCATCAGGGAATTCCACAACGCTCTGTACTGATCCCCTCCTTTTTTCGTTGTTTACTTCAGGGATTGGATATTCATCGGTAAAAGCATCTATCCTTGTGAAGTCGCACTTTTTGCTGACGATGATGTAATGTGGAGCGGTGGTTTTGACAATAATAAACTAGAACTTCAAATGAATAAATGTCTGGTAGCAGTTCAAGAGTTTGCAAACATCCACAAACTTAATTTTAATACTTTCAAATCCTCCAGCTGCCTCTTTACTACACACAGACATCTTTATAATTACTCTCCTGACATTTTCGGAAGAGAGTGCGCTTGGACTGTAATAAACGCCCTACTTATCTCGGATTCACTTTGAATCCCGAAGTAAAATGCAATAAACATATCGAGAAATTGGCCGACAAAGACTTAGGATCATGAAGTATATCTCGGGTAGAGATTGGTGTTTTGACGCCTCTACCCTCAGAATAGCCTACATCACCCTAGTTCGCCCTGCCCTTGAATATGGTTACCAATTCTATCAATTGGCTTCAACTACTAACTTGAGAACATTGGAGAGAGTACAGCTCAGTGCCTGGAGAATTATCACTGACCTTAGAAATAGTTGTCCAAACGTATTCGACCTATGAGGCGGACATCCAGTATTTGGCAATGCGTTTTAAGGTGAATTCCTACAAGTACTTTAAGAAGCTCAAGAGTTTCCGTCCTTATAATCGGACCTCACCCTTTATTTTAAATTGGATAAGCAATAAACGCCTAAAGCGAGACAGCTCATTTAGTTATGTGTGGAATTTGGATTTTATCAATTTTAATGTTGAAACATCTATACCTTTTAGCCGTTGTGCTCCAGATACACTTCATTTAATCATTTTAACATCCATGAGGAATTGTCGATTAATATTGGCAAGGCCAAATATCGCCCAGAACTCCTCAGGCAAATGGCTCTTGAAATCATGAATAATATTCCTGTCCAGGCCTTTATGATTTATACAAATGGAAGTAGATCGGATAAGGGTAGAGCAGGGAGTGGTATTTGTAGTAACACCCCTAAAGGAGATATCAGATGCAACATCAGAAACTCTGATCAATGCTCCGTCTTCAGATCGGAACTTATAACCATCAGCAAAGCACTTGATTGTGCTCTCTGTTAGACTAGAGATATTATATGGATTCTGACAGACAATAGAAGCTCCATTCAGTACCTTAAAAACTGGTTAACATCATGGATAAGACCGGTTAGAATATCATATCTAAACTTTTTGAGCTTGGACCGCGTAAATCAATATATCTCCAGTGGATACCGTCCCATTTTGGGACGGTAATGAAACCCTTGGTAATGAAATAGCTGACGATCTTACAAGAAAAGGTTGTGATCTCCCTACCCCCTCTGATTTAAGCCCATCTGAAATGCATTTCCACTCCAGAAATAAAACGAACATGGCTTGGAAAATTTCTCCTGCTCACCATTGGTATATCGCCGAGCATCCAGACTTATTATTACAGAGTAAAAGAACTCGATCTCTCCAAACGGCTATGTCCAGATTCAGAAGCGGTCATCTTCAATGCATGAAATTAAATGGGGGTGAAAGAACCTTTCCCTCGTGTGCCTGTTCCCTCCCTGCCTCTTCCGCTCACCTACTGGATTGTATAGGCGTCTCCCTGAGACAGCTGTCGACTGAGAAGGATGATGCCAGCAATTCACTTGTGCGGCAAGGTCTCTTGGACTTGTTGTAGGCTTTCCTGCCCCAAGGGGATTAATAGGTAAAAAAAGGTAAAAGGAAATAAAATGTGCATTGTTTCCAAATACTGATGAAAATTATAATTTCCAAAAACACATTTGCAGGCAATTGCTACCATGTGCATACTTTAAGTAAATTATTCCCGATGTCTTTTTTTTATCATTCTACTATTTTTGCTTTAGTAAGAGGGTTGTGCATTTTACTGTAGTTTAATTCTACAATAGATTGACTTTCCTGATAACACTAGATTTCTATAAGGTTATAAAACTACTTTCAATATTTTGTAGAGAGAATTTTCATTATTTTTCACAGGATTTTTTTTTCTATTTCAAGCTAGCTTTCACAGTTCCTGTAACTAAAAGTAATGAGCAGTTTTTAAAATAGTAAACATATTTTATTATACTTTTTATATTATGACATATTTGTATGAAAACATCTAAAAAATAAAAGGTTGTTCAAAGTAAACAAATGTATATGTGTGTGTGTGTGCACGCGGACAGGACAGTTGTTGAAAGTCTGTTTAATTTTATACAAATAATTTAAAAACTAGTTTTTCCTTGGAAAGTTATACTTAGTTGTTTGACATTTTTCATCACAATGATCACTGATGCAGACGCGTTTCTGGGAAGTCCATGAACACACACTGCTGATATCCTTTGTCTGCTGATAATTTTTTTCATGCGTAAAAGATTAACTGTATGTATTTTCGAGAAAAAGAAATTATTAAGAATGCTATACTAACAGATTAGTGTGGAATTTGGACCAGATCGAATCTGAGGACTCAATATATAAGTGAGTAGAGTCATATTGGTTGTGTCATTAGTGACTGACATTCGTCTTCTGGCATTGACCTTGATGAAGCAAAGGCATTGATGAAAATCATATAAAACTGTATGATAAAGAAAAACTTCTGTGAAATTTAAAGAAATTTTTGATTTCTGTATGTGTTATTTTTTCTAATCAAAAAGACGTATGCCAACTTAGTTGCAAAGAATCGGAAACTTTTTTATAGCTAAAGAAATTTAATATAAATCAAAAATACATAGAAATGGCGGTAAAGCCTGAGTTTTCCTGCAAAAATAATACTTTTGTAAATCTTTGCAAAGCCGAAGTTACTCTGTAAAAGCAATGTTTTTGTAAATATTTACAACTACTATTTTAATAAAATTATTTAAAAGAGCAGTTTTAAAATAGCATAGATTATAAATGAAACTCTATCGATTTCGAGGAAGTCTGGCACAGGTCCCCCTTCTCCAGAAATATTTTTGCCAAAAACACGAAATAGAAAGGCAAATTACGAAACAGCGGGAAAAAATCTTGAAAATGCCGGTTGCTTTTGAGGAAGGGTTTTTACGCTTAATTTTACGTTTCACATTCGGCTTGTTTATCCTCCTGTAGCTATCAGTTTTACTTTTCATCAGCAGACATCAGCAAATCCTTCGTGTAAATTCCATGTTTCCTCGATTCCTCGCTTTCATCACCAGATACGAGGTCCAGAGCCAAGGATGGTGGAAGAAAGGAATCCCAATCCAGGGAATAGGAGTTAGACGGGTTATTCAAATTCTGTCCTGTCGTAAGCCCATGTCCCGGTTCCGTAAAATTTTTCTGCGTTTCATCTTTCACAAAATCTTCTAATTTTATAACACGGGTTCTTACGGGTATATTTAATGGGTTAAAAGTGGTCGCTAAATTAGTTTGCGGGGTCTGTGTAGAACAACAGAGGCGGGATAACCTATGACTATCTTTGCAAATGCTCAGACAAGGCTGGCCATTTCTTTGCTGTGATGGAATGGGAACTGCATTTGGTCGTACATTCGGGGAACTGGACCTTCTTGCTTCTGCACAACATTTAAATAAGTAGAAACAACAGCGATAATTCTGGTCTTGATTATTAGCGAAGCAAGTCGAACAGAAGAATCGTCCTCTGAAGTCGTATGCCATATTCTTATGTAAGTATGCGAACATGAAAAGAATGAATACGGTAAAATTCGTAGCAGTCTTCATATTTATGGCTGGATCTGGGATAAATGCAATTTTTTTCCCTTATTTTCACTTCCAATTTCAGATAGATGTCACCGACACACCTATTGGAAAAAAGTATTGTTTAATATACAAGTAAACACACACATGTACAAGGGGGAAAAAGGAGGGGGAGAAGAAAAGAGAGAAATAAAATAAAATCAAATCTGAAAGGTTTCAGATTTTAACGGTCGTTTAAGAGGGTTAAAGTACTATTTTAAGCTCTCGCTGAACTTGCAGTCTGCCAGTACAACAATAAAATCATAAAATAGTACGTACTTAGAAGCTGCGTAGCGGCATATGTTTAGAATTCTCGATGCAGTGTTAAGTGCTGGCATGGCATTTTTATATTTTTTCAGTCTTTTCTCACTTTATCATATCAATATTCAGTTTTCGTAGTAAGATGGCTAACTTCTTCTTTTTTTGTCTTATTATTATCTTTTTATGTGTTAACTTATTTATTAAATACCATGTTCTTCACTCTTACACCAGATAAAATTCAATTCGATAGCAAAATCACAAACTATTTAAAAATAGCATATCTTTAGAATTCCCTACAGAGTGCTGGACGGAGCCATAGATATTTTTATATTCATTCTATTATTTCTTTGAAAACTATCTGCTAACGTGGTCAGCGGCCTAAAATAGTTATCTTAAAAAATCTGATGTGCACACCACATGACTGCCTTGTTTGGGAATATTAAATTATATGCATTTTTTCCTGCCTTTCATTTAAACTTATTTCCCCGAATTTCATTGGAGATATATTTCTCTTTCTCTTAATTCAGTTTTCTCACTTCGCAAAAATACATAAAATTACAAAATATCTATATTAAAAATTGAAAGATATAGAAAAACACAAAACACCAAATACAATTAAAACAATTAAAATTACTGTTTCTACGCAGAAACAAGCAATTCGACCAGTAGGCAAGAAGGCAGATTTTTCGGAGCACAAAACTGAAAGTTTACTTTTGGTCTCACTTGGCAAAAAGACGCTGAAGACGTAGAAACTGACTTAACTTGTTGTGGACGCTATGCTGAGTCAATATATGAGATAATTTAATAAGTTAAATGATAATTTCAGGATGGATTAAGCATAATTTAATTCGAAAAAATAAAAGAATACGTTACTTTGTTCTTGCGAAGCTTAGTTTCTTTAGATTGGCAACAAATCCACTATTCTGCTAAATTTCAAGTGCAAACAAATATGGATGCTATGGGTAAAAAATTAGGCTTAGCTGCATTTAAATAACTTTTAAATTGTTGATAATTCTACAACTATAACATGCAGGTTAACTGAAGGCATAAAAACCTTAACCGGAAGCTAAGAACAACATATTCAATCATTTTTAAAGCAAAAAATGCACAATTTACCAACATATAGTAACAAAGTGGATATATGTATATATACATATACTTATATGCTTATAGTGCGGTCGACTGCAACCAAAATAGGCGATGCACATCTGCATGTTATAGCAGCCCTATATACGAAATTTCAACATTCTGAGGCTACTCGTTTTTGAGTTATGCGAGATACATATACGTAAGTACAGAAGCCACGAAAAAATCTCTTCCGAATCTGTTTTAAATCAGTTTTATAATTCGTTTGGGGAAAAAGAGTCCTTTATTCTGTCCTTATGTACAGATGTCACACAAAAATATCGTTAAATTGCATTCGATAGCGGTCAAAATGAATATTCTCTCTGAATTATGATACTCGAAATTTTTCGCGATAACAAGGCTTTGTTTTTACTTCGTACAAGCAAGTGAAGAGGAAAGATATATAATAATTTTAATGACTTCAGCTAGTGGAATTTCATAAAAATATCGAATATTTTTAATTAGATATCTCGTGATTTTTATGCATGCTTATTTAAATCAATCACATTAAAAAAGTAGACAAAAATATTCTTAAGAACTGTGTTTATTGCTTTTAAATCCTTTAGTTTACCACTTAGTAACCTTCTAGATCGTCGAATATGGCATTTCGGAACCGCTACATAAAAGTGCTGACACCTCATAAAGTATTTTCTTCCTCCTTTTCGCATGCCTTCGTGGTGTAATTGGAAGCATGAAGTAAAGCTTGTACAATACTTTATTCAGGCAATTTTCTTCTTCGAATTAGCAATAAGGCTTCAGAAACAAACAGAATATCTTTAAAAGGATTTTGCTAAAGAACAATTCCTTTTACTTTCCTTGCTGGAAATGTTTATTGACGAAAGGTGGTATAAATGACACTTTTTAGTCCAAAGAGGCCATATGGCCCGAAGGACTATTAATTTCGTTTCGGCATCATGCGTTGGTTCACTATAAATTTTGGTTCACTTTTCTAACTGTTGCCACCAAATAATATCGCCCTGTGTTATAGATAAAGAAATTAAATAATGAAGAATCTGCATAAATGTATATACGTTTCTCGCATTGTGATAAAACAACGGTACCTAAAGCCGTCCAATTTTGAATAACATACATGCATTTCCACCCGAATAGGGGCATCTGGAAGCCCAAATTAGGAGTTTGGACTTTGTTTTATTATCTATTTCATATTTTGTAAAATTTTAACGAATTTTCGATTAACAAACTCATCGATTTCAAAGCGAGCAATGGCAACGCTGTACGAAAGCGCGCGAGACTGTGTATCGGAAATTCTAAAGATATGCTCATTTTAAAATTATTTTGCGACATTGCTGTTGACCTGAATTTTATGGTTTAAGTGCGAAGAACATGGTATTTTATAAAAAAAGGTAACGTACAAAACGTTGAAAAAAAAATCTCTTTGGGCGTCATGTAAAATCAAAGCTTTCAGGGTTTTTTTTTTTTTTTAACTTAAAATTTTATCATCTTCATAATTCTTAGGAGTTCCAAACTGTCTCTTCCTTCCCCAAATATGATAAACCACACGAGGGCTGTCTGCCTAACGAGAGGGGTGCCTTCGTGGAGGATTTTCCAAGGGAAACGAGCAGGGTTTGAAGCCAGACCGATCTACCAATATTTAGCTATCTTAACTAATTAGCCCCTGGTGGGGTCCTCGTTGTCTTGAAAATTTAGCATTTGGAAATTTAGTTTGATCACTTTCGAATTAGAAGAATATTTTAGAATTGAGAGGGGAATTACGCTTTGCATAAATTTTAGGTAATTGCTTTTTGATACATTAAATATTTCTTCAACTTCAATTATAACAGCAAGCATAACAGACGCATAAGATGTTGATTTTAGATTAAATAATCAGCGTAAGTTTCAATTCTTTTAACAAACATAATTCTGTTTTATAATCGAATTTTGGAAATATCTATCTTTCTCTTATGTATCTTTCTCTTCTTTACCTTATTCTGATCAAATTTTTAAATAAGTATATTTTCTTGAAACTTTCAAGATTCGATCAAGCATCTCTTTTCATGAAATGGTTTAAATTATCCACTAATTTCAGTCCCTGCCCCCCTTCTTTGTTTGTCTACGCTGGGCCAGAGATCCCACAGGAAAGGGTTTTAAAATTAAAACTTCGCTTAATGTTCCGTGTGTTTCGTTTTAGCATTTTATACTGAACATTGATTTGCAATAAAGGTAAATTTCAGGTTTTAGTTTAAACGTACTAAAAGCAAGAAAATATATTTGTTTGATTCTGATGTATAACATTTTTGTGCATATTAGTTATGAATATTTTTTTCTGTTAGTTGCTTCTTGCTTTAAAGACAGAAATAGATTTGTGTTCAGAAATCGGCTTGAAATTAAGGCGAGCCACAAACGCGTTAATCCTTGTAGATATCGCAGTAATTCATGAGTATAAATTAAAACTAATGTGTTAGTAGAAAGATGAAAACTCGGAAAAAATTCAGGTAAAATTTCTATCTGAATTCATATTAAATATCGACTCTATAATATTCTGCGAAACTCATTTTTCTCAAGTCAACGGGTAAGTTCTAAATTGCATTAACAAATAAAAAATGTAGTGAAATACCTCAGCTTTAAAATTCACCAAAATTCTATCTTAGAGTGGCATTCATTCTAAAGAAATTTTCTGCGCAAGATTCCGACAATGGTCTTTCCTCTTTTTGTCATTATAACATAACCTTTTTACTTCCTTGTACGAAGTAAAAAGGAAGTATTGTAATCGCAAAAAATTTCGGGTATCATATTTCAACGAAAATATCCATTCTGACCGCTATCGAATTCAATTTAATAATGTTTTATCATGACGTTCGTAGGTAAGGACAGAATAAAGGACTCTTTCTCCCCCTAAAAATTGCAAAACTGATTTAAAATGGATTCTGAAGAGATTTTTTTCGTGGCGTATGTTTTCGTGCTTGCGTACGTATGTACAGTGTCTCACAAAAGTGATGGGACACTTGTTCTTTACAAAAGGAAACTGTAGTAAAATAAATTAAAAAAACATGTAAAAATGTTTTGTGGGTGTGTTTCATACTTAAATTTAGTAACAATTATTACATAACATACATTTTCTCAAAATATTAAAATATTAATTTAATAAAAATACAATTGCTTGGAACGGAGCAAAAAATGGCTCACATAAGTGATGGGACACCATTAGACTATGCAAAAAAATCGTCTGAAGTAAGCAATAAAAATATTTTTTGGGGTTTTTATTTTTACTCAAAAATAATTGGCAATAATTTATAAAATCGTCTGCATTATTCCTCACCAGTTTGGTTTGGAATTTTTGTGTTTTTTAGTTCTGTGCAGCCATGAATGCTAAACGAAAAGAAACTTTGCCTGAAATTCGAAAATTAGTTATTAATTTGCATATTGAACGTGGGAAATCTATTAGAGTAACTGCTGAAACAGTTAACTTGAGTCCTCCAACAGTTTTCAGTATCATTAAACGATATAAAAAGAATCATATGATTCAGGATAAAAGAAGACCTGGCCGACCATCAAAGCTATCCAATGGAATAATGCGAATTATCGTTCGAAATATTAAAAAAAATCCAAGAATGAGTGCTCCTAAAGTTTCTGCTGATTTACAAGCATTGTATGGAGTAATTGTTAATTCTGAGACTATTAGAAGAGTAATTCGATCTACTGGATATCATGGTAGAGCAGCCAGGAAAAAATTCTTCGTAAGTGAAAAGAATAGAAAACTCAGACTGGCTTTTGCAAAATCCAACATAAATAAGAATTCTGATTACTGGGATGAAGTTATATTTGCTGATGAGAGTAAATTTAATATATTGGGTTCTGACGGTAGAATCTTGGTGTGGAGAAAACCCAGGGAAGAATTTCGCAAACAGAACTTGGTGCCAACAGTAAAACATGGTGGAGGAGGAGTTACGGTATGGGGGTGTATGTCGTCCGCCGGAGTTGATAATCTTGTTGTTATTCACAGTATAATGGATCAGTACGAGTATATTGGCATATTAAATCAAAATTTGAAATCTTGAGCGCGAAAATTGAACCTTTATAACGATTTTAAATTCTACCAGGACAATGACCCCAAGCGCACTGCTTTGACCTTTAGACTCTGGCTGCTGTATAACTGTCCTGAAATAATAAAAACACCTCCACAATCTCCAGACTTAAATCCCATAGAGAATATTTGCCACGAATTGGAATCAAGAATTCGCAAGCACACCATTTCTTCAAAACAACAATTAAAATCGGTGCTTCAAGAAGAATGGGGTAAAATCACTCCAGAAATCACAAAAAAATTATTCGAATCCATCCCAAGAAGATTAAATCATATTTTAAAAGTAAAAGGAAATCCAACAAAATATTAAAACCTTTTAAAAAGTAAAATTTGTGGATAAATATTTGATGAAAAAGTAAGTGTCCCATCACTTATGTGAGCCATTTTTTGCTCCTTTCTAAACAATTGTATTTTTATTAAATTAATATTTTAATATTTTGAGAAAATGTATGTTATGTAATAATTGTTACTAAATTTAAGTATGAAACACACCCACAAAACATTTTTACATGTTTTTTTAATTTATTTTACTACAGTTTCCTTTTGTAAAGCACAAGTGTCCCATCACTTTTGTGAGACACTGTAT
>KK113642.1:4099-21870 GCA_000611955.2 Stegodyphus mimosarum | reverse complement strand
GTTTTTATCAAGAAAATAAAAATACAAAGTCGAAGTCATGTGATTGGCGACGTGATGGAAAAGAGAAACAAGCCACGTGAACATCGCGAATAAATCAGGAACTGATGTCGGCGGAGTTAAACAATTCATCATTTAGAATTCCGAAATGATTTGATGATATTTAATAACTGTGCAACATAAGGTCTTCTGAAATAGTCATCTTGAATATTTTTATAGTTTAATATATCTGAGAAATTTGCAGTGCCATTGTGTTCTGCTTTTCGACGAGATATGATTCGGAGAAATTTATTTTGAATGCCTCGCAGTTTGTTGGAGTAATTTTTGGTTGGATTAGCCAAACTGGGGACGCATAGGGGAGGCTCTAATGTATGATAGCACTGTATATTTTTTTCTTCCGAGAGAGATCAAGTTCCAAAGAATTAGAGAGAAGGAAATAAAAGTTTCCTTGAATTATCTTGATGTGGGTGGACCAAGCAGGATCTGTTAAATGTGACTCCATGATACTTGGGAATGTTGACGCTCGATATTTGCTTGCCAAAGAGTTATAAAGTTTGTAACAATCCTTGAGTTTGTATTGATCAGGAGAATTTGAGATTTGGTAGGGTTGATACTTGTTTCCCATTTTTCACACCACCTTTCGATGTCAGAAATTTTATTTTGAAGTGCTTGGTGAGCATGGTTCGTTCTGGGATTTTTCAATAAGAATAGAATAGTTGTCATGATAACACGCTAACGTCAAACTGTCATCTTGAGAGAAAATTGGAAATCGTGTGCATATATTAAATAGAGGATAGGGCACAGGGTAGAACCTGTGAAAATTCTGGCTCGAATGGGATATGGTTGAGCGCAGTGGTCTCCCTGCATAACTGAGAAAGTTCAGTTTTCTAGGAAGGACTTCAAAATGAGGAGGAATTCGCGAGGAAAGTTGAACTGAATCAGTTTGAAAATCAAGCCTGTACACCGCGGTTAAAGGGTTTGGCCACATCTATGCGGTTTTATTATTTACATTTATGCGGGTTTTGTCACATTTATGAGAGTATTGCGATGCTTATTTTGTAACGGAGAGCAGCGCGGCCTTTCCTGAAACCATACTTTTCGTTTGGAATGAAACTGATGAGCATATAGTCTGGTATAAGTGATTCTTTCAAGAAATTTTTTTCAGTGAAGAGAGGAGACTGATGGGACGGTAGCTTGACGCTTCTTCAAGAGGTTGTCCAGATTTTTCAGAGCTTAAATTGCGCCGGAGACCATCGCAGCCCGGCTCCGGCACTTAGTTTTTGACTTAAATCATAATTCTAGCCTGAGCGCACCGAAGCCCTAAATAAACTGAACAACAAATTCAGCAAAACTTCTCTATAATTTTATTTTTAATAATAAAATTATAATAAAAATCGATTCTAACTTCTGATTGCATGCATCGCTTTGCTTGGGAAACATTCTCTTATACGCGGAATGGAGACTTTTAAGGAAAGAAAAGTCTCCACCCACATGTCAAATGCTTATTTCCTGAAAGTACAGGGAATTTATTTTTCGTTTCAATCCTAGTGCCCTCCCGCGGAAAAGAGCACTTGCAAAATTTTCGGAAAGATGTAACCAAAGACAGAGGATGAAAGTTGTCATTTGTTGCTTTTTTATGAGCTAACCTCGGATCTGGGGAAAATTTGTTTCCCTTCACATTCTGCTTGACAGCTAGAATTATATTGACAGGAGATCGTTGTCAGATGGAATATTGGACTCTTCTCAAAACGCTCTTTATTTACATTTTTACAGATCATCCGTTAAAATGTTCTTAATATTCTGTTGCAGTTTATAGCATTTTCTTTAGTCTTATTAGTGACGCTTTAAGCATTCTAACGTTTTTCATTGGTGTGCTGGAAAAAGGAATGGTCTTTATTTCTATCATCCCTTGAAATAGTATATTATATTCAGGGCTTAAGTTCAACTGGAGACCGATTGAGCTATGTCTCAGTTTTTGTGTGAGAGTCAAATTCCAGTCACAACGCGAAATAAGTCAAGGTCCAGTACTTTATTTTATTATTTAAATATTTACCATTTATTTAATAACTTATTACATTTTTATTTATCTCCTTACATTTTATTAATATTTTTAATTACTCAATTATTTAATTAGGTTAATAGTTAATTATTTTTTAAATTTTTAAATAGTTATTCCAGATCCTGTTTTCTGACGGTCTTTCATAGCCCTCCGGCACTTCTAATTTTAGAAATTAAGCTCTGAGGTTTTTGTATTAAGAAAATATTTGCGCTTCTAAATCTGTGGGAAATAAGCTTTCCCTAGACAGGTGTTAAAAATGCTTGTAGGCTCGCATATTACATTTTATGGCAGGTTCTTTGGCATCTTTTCCAAAATGCTGTCACGTCCTGGGGCTCTTCTGGTCCTGAAACGTTTTATTATTATTTTGCTTCCTTGGGAGTGGTTAATTTGACAATGATACTAGATAGTGCCTTAAGCTATTCTTGAACTGCATTTTCAATGTAGGAATCTGAGTTCTAATCTGCAGAAAAATCATTCGACTAGGTCAGGTGACTTGCAAATGTCTTTGCCTTTTCCTGATTGGTGTATGCAAATTGTCTAATTTTCTGATCGGAGGAGAGTTGATCTTTGTGTTTTTCTGATTTTTGAGATAGTAGCAAAGAAACCATCCTCCATATTTAGATTGCCGACTTTAGCACACCAGTTTTCAGTACGATGTTCTTGTATAAGATGTTCTTCTGATTTTTGTAGTGAGCTGTCTGTTTAGTAGTCGGGCCCCAAGCTCTATTAAACTGATTTATGCAATCTATTTCGTTGGGAAATGAAATTCCTGATATACAAGGGGAGCTCTCTATACATGTAGGAGCTCTTGTTGGGAATAGAGTCATAGTAAAGAAAGTTGGGAATTTTGCTGGTAAATTTTCGGGTTGCGTTTTCGATCTTAATTTATGATTGAAAAAAGCTTCTCCCCTCCTCATTCCTACAAAGCCTTCTTACTCCGCCGCCTCTCCTTCTTCCAGCCAATCATTAAGGTTCCTCGACCGGTAACTAAGTTTCCTGTTGTCAGCCAATCTCTTATTTTCCTCAGACCATATGGCCTACGCCAACTAATTCAAGTACTGCAAAGCCCCCTATGAAGTCCATTCACTAGTATCGTTTCCCAGATAGATGTACATCTGCTAACTTACTACAACTAGTATAAGCTTAATTCCATATAGAAAATTCTTCTCACATTATGGAGTCATTAAAATCTTTTTGCACAAAGTTAGGGCTTTGGCTCAGAAACCTTCACCCTAACCTGCGACCACCCAAGAAGACGGGGATAGATCCGACTGTCTCCCAACTCTCTTCCCCCTAGTACCAGACTACTCGAGAGGACTTTTGACTGGCCAATATTTTAAGTACCCCATGCCCTATGGAACCCTTAAAAGTTTCTATGCTTTGTCCAGGATTCGAACGCGGACCCCACAGTCCAGCAGTCAGCATCGTTAACCACTATGCCAGTCAGGCCGGTTGAACATATAGCGTATAAACTGTGTTAATTGAAATAATCAATATGTCGATATCTTACATAAATCAATATAAATAGTCAATATCTTACAATATGACGCCTCAGTCCTTTTGGATCAGTGGCGTTCTTCCAGTAGAAGCACTAAGCTAGTTACCTAACATTTTATGCATTAAGACATTAAGTATATTTTATTTTACCTAACATCTGAAAGCATTAAAAGGAATAGCATGTTAACTTTTTTTTTTTTTGAAATACAGCGCCATTCGAGCGCAATCGGGTTTTTCGGGGAATGGGAGAAGCTTGGGTTATGCGAGTTAGTTCTATGTGGGAAAAAGAGTAGCTGGTTTTCATCTATTTCCCTAACCGCCTTAGAATTGCTTTTAACTATGGGAGGTAGAACGCAAGAAATTTTAATTTTCTCATTATCTTTGTAAAGTAAAATTAATTTAAGTTTTAGCACTGCATTTTATTTCGTCTTCATGGAAGCGTTCTTGTGGTACTTGAAATAATGTGAAGTAAAATATATTGACGCAGAATTTCTAAGTTTAAACTATGGTGAGGGAAGAAATACGAAATCCTAGTTACTTGCATATGAAATCATTGCGGAGCATCGCAAGCAACCTTCGAAGGCTTTCTGTGAGAACGAAGTAACCTTATTGCCTCCATTGCTTATCTATCATGTCTTTTGGAACAATATATTTTCAAAAAATACAAAAATAATGAAAATGGTAGATCTACTCCATAAGTTCTCATTTGTACAAGCTTGAAACGTGATGTCTGTCATTCGAAGTAGAATATTCTATAATTTTAAAATGATTAATGATACGCAAAATAAAAAGTAATCTGTTTTGCTGACCTTCTGCTATTTTTGAGATAAAATGTTTTTAACTAATAATTTATTCTGTTATGACATCCATTAGATTTAAAAAAATTATTTATTTATCATGGTAAGATGCTTTAAACTTTTATCTGATTTTCGTAGACTCGTTAAAGCATTTTAGTCATTATTATACGCTTTATCTTCAAATTATGTCATTAGTCTTCATATTTTCAAAATATAACAAATCCTGACGTGACAATCACTTTCTTAAGATGACCATTCTGCACGTGGCCAGTGTTTCTGTAGCATAAATAAAAAAAAAGTACTGAATTGCATCTCTTTAAGACGACCGCCATTTTTGTCTGTGTGCAGTGCGGAGAGGATTATGATTTTCTTCGTATTCTTTCCCCTTTGGTAAAAAATATAAACATGCCCATATTAATAAAAAATCTTAGCACTTTGAAGTAATTTATTGTTCACCAATTACTATTTGGTTTTTAAAATTGTTACTTGCGAAAATTTTAAAACAAATAAGAAATATAAAAACTTTCGTGTTTTTTTTTTCTTTCGCCTTATACCTTCCGCCAACCTATGTAGCGCAGGTAATTAAGTTAATATTTTTTGTCTAAAAATTCGATAGCGAATTTTCAAAGAGCACGAACTAGGTTCCCCACAATACTTTTAATAATTTTAGAAATGATAAATGATGTCTGTGTGTATGTGTGCGACAACGTTTTCGTCAACAATAAGAATTATATGAAATTTCCAAAAATTTTCATTTTCCGTATTTACGCTTTCTACATTCACATAAAGTGTTGATAAGATTTTGAGTTAAAAAAAAAAAAGGACAACTAAAAGTGGTACTTTACTTGAAGCCCAAAATAAAACTTAAAAATTTCACTATTAAAGACTTTTAGACAAACGGGAGCAATATATTAGATTTTGGCTAAAACTGATAAACTGGAAGTGGTATAAGGTTTTCCCTCGCCTTCTTAACATGCCTTCGTGATGTAGTGCTCAGCAGGCTCAGTGCGTATTCCAGAGGTACGTGGTTCGAGTCCCAGTGATGGCATTGCTCATTTTTCATCTCTCCTGCTTTCAAAAAATACGTGATATCTGTACAGTGTTAGTTTACTCGAAGCTATGAACAGACTTTTGTAAAAAAAGTATATTATGAGATAATCCAAAACTTCTCAAATTTGGTATTTAAAATAGGTATTTGATTCAGAACAATATATTACGTTTTTCAGCTTTAACTGTATTCTTGGAATTATGCTAACTGCAAAGAGAAGAAGCTCATCATAAAGACCTGCTCACGGTATGGAGCAATGAAATGTATTAACCTCAATCTTCCATTGCGTGTTCATTTCACTTTGGCATCGAATCAGTTTTCAAATAATAAAATGTTGCTACCAAATGTTATCACAGTGTATTATTCTCGTTATTGTTGTTTCGACTAATCTTGCTAGCCGGAAATCAAACCAAACCCATGCAATTCATCATGACAAGCAGGTAATATTGCGCCTGTCGTTGGCAAGAGCATTGGGTACCATACAGGTGGCAATATCAGTTCCTTCACCAATTTGGCTGGGGAGCACCCCGGCTGGATGAGTCCGTGGGTTTCCCACCCCTCATCCCTTACCAACAACTTTACGAGAGAACTTTCAGTTCGCTGCATATTTTCAGTGCCCCATATGCCGCACAGACACTATGCATTTACAAGCGTTCATGCCTTCTCCGGAATGCGATTCCAGGCCATAATATTTATTATTCATTAAATTCGCTGCATTATTTTAATGAAATAATATAGCAAATATAGAACGAAGTGTATGGCAACAACACTTAACACTCTGTCGTGAATTTTGAAGATACTAGTAAGCCCTCGATTCAATAAAGAATCGAATAAGCCAATGCCTGACACTCATTTCAGTATGGATTGCATAAAATTAGTATGGAAGAATTAAAAAGTAGAGATTAAATCAAAGTTTAATATTTAATATACATTTTGAGAGGCTTCGATAACATTAAATAAAATTAAATAATAAATAAATAACGTTACATGAAGATTAAAAGTAGTTGGATCAATTATTAGTCCAAAGGGATTTAGTCCCGAAGGACTATTACTTTCGTTTTGCGATTTTGCGTTGATTCACTCTGAATGCCCGATTCACTTTTCAAATTGTTGCCACTAAATGTTATCGCTCTGCATTAAAGTTTAAAAAATGAAAAATCTGCATAAATGTATGCATGTTATTATTATTGTTTTTTTTTTTGACGTAGCTTTCTCTTCAAAAATCGTCTGCGTGCGTTGCACGGGAAAATAAAAAGGAATTTTAATTACAGTTCTAAATAAATAGCCAAATAAATGTGAAATTCGTAACAATATTCTCTAAAACTTTAACGAATTTTTCATTAACAAACTCAAAGATTTCAAAGCCAGCAATACCAACGTTGTACAGAAAAACATTTTTATCTCCAGCGCGTGAGAGCGTGTACCGAAATTTCTAAAGATATGCTCAATTTAAAATTATTTTGCGATATTGCTGTTGAACTGAATTTTATGGTTTAAGTGAGAAGAACATGGTATTTAACAAATAAAGGTAACACACAAAATGTTAAATAAACGTCCCTTTGGACGTAATTTAAAATCTGAAACATTTCAGATTTTTTTTTTTTTTATTGTTTTATTTTACAACATTTGTGCAACAGTTAGTGGTAAAGTTAACAAAATCAATCAACTCATGGAATTAATCAAAAGCTTTAGTGTACGCAATGTTTTAGGGAAACGTTGATAAACATTGATCAGCTGAGGATATCTACGCCCCAAACGTTTTCTCTCTTTCATCTTTTCTAATATAAAATGCTGCTTTGAAAACTTTTGTGATTGTTAAATCATTGGTTTGTGAATTCGAAAACATGCATCGATCGATGCGATATTTTCAAATCAAAGCATGAGAACGGATGAATGCATGAGCACGTATAGTTGACATTGTCGTTGTGTGTGGGAAAATAGAAAAATAAAAAATCTCATGTGAACACCACATGACTCCCTAGTACGGCCTGTTAAGTTACATATAGTTTTTGCTACACTTCATTTAAACTTATTGCCTCGTCTTATTCTAAATTAATCAATATCTCAAAGGAAGTTGCCCACCAGCGGCCGAGCGGTAAAGACGCTGAACACTGGTAGTTCGGTCCGAGGTTCGAATCCCGCGAACGGGCTGGCTGCATGGGCGTTTTCGTGGTTTTCCCCATGTGTAACGTGTATACGAGCCAGTTTCCCTTAGAAAGTTCTCCACGAAGGCATCCCTCCCCTTAGGCAGATAGCCCTCGTGTGCTTTGCCATAACTGAATAACCTAACCTAACCTCAAAGGAAGTTGAAAATGACATAAAAATTGCAAATTTCGGAATTAAATATCCTGGTTAATTTTTCTATAACAGGAGTGAAACTTCCTCTAATTTTATAATTTCAATGACGAGCATAAAACTTTCCCAAATATAAGTGAGAGACCATATTAAAAGTTAGATTTCATTATTTTTGGAAAAAAAAATGTTTTTAATTTCACATTGCCAAAACATGAATAATTCCGTCACTTAAAGCACTTCTATAACTGGAAGTATTTGACTACGACCAATGACACCGAAAATTCTTTTTTGAATTAAGCGAGAGGCAAACAGACAGATGTCACGAAAAAAAAAAATCCCTTTTGAAGCTTTAAATCCTAAAAAAACCCTTTTAAAACTCCTTTAAAACCATTTTACAAACCGTTTTTTAAAAAAAAAAAAAAAAAAAAAAAACAATCCTTTCCTCTGTCCATGAGTACAGTAGTCAAGCAAAAAAATCCTCCAAAATGGATTCGGGAACGGTTAAAATGGATATTTTTGTTGAAATATGACACCCGAAATTTTTCGCGATTACAGTACTTCCTTTACTTGGTAGAAGAAAATAAAAATGAGAAGCGTTTTAATCAACACTGGACCATGAAGTTTGTGACCAAATTAGATTTTATTCACAAACGACCAATTGGAAATGATATCGGTCTTGCGAGGTTTTATATTATTATTATTATTATTATTATTATTGGGCTGGTGGTGTTGATGATGATGATCAGTATGGTGATCTGATGATGATCCAACGAGTATAGTGGTTAGCGTCGCTGACTGCCGTGCCGAAGGGCCCGGGTTCGAATCCCGGAGAAAGCAAGGGATGTTTGTAAATGTATAGTGTCGCTGCGGCATGGCGGCACTCTAAATATGCGTCAAGCCGAAAGTCCTCTCGTGTGGTTTGGTGGAAGGGAAGAGAGGTGGGAGACCCTCGGACCTTCTCCCGAGACGCTCTCCACAAAAATTGGCGCGGAACTCAGCTAAATCGCACTGCCACTTGTACGGTGCTCAAAGCTGTTGCCAACGACAGGCGTAATCTTGTGCTCCTCGCGACGAGGAGGAATTTCGTGGCGTAGGCTGATGTTACTGTCAGACAAGTGAGCATAAGTAACAACATTATTACATCCCTTTACTTAGTTCAACCCTTTATTTGTAACAACTCTTAGTTCCTTTAAGTAAGTTATCATCACCTTTAAACATAGAAATACAGTAAAATTCGAATCTAGCAAATTGGCCACGTACGGCTAACAAAATTCGCTAAATCAAGATTGCATGATGGAAGAAAAGCACTCTAGTTTGAATTTAGGTTTATTGTTAAATTCGCAATAGATAACAGTATAGTTAAAAAAAATGCATTTTTAGAATATGAAATAAAAAGTTAGCGTTTTAAATTTCCGGTAGTTTATAGCCGAGTTTAAGCGCTGTTAAAAGGAAATAATATATTTTTCACTGAGCTTTGATAAATCTCATCGCACAAGTACAATTGAAATGATATTTGTGCTTTCTTAGCTAACCTTTTTGTCTACTGTTACAATCCATTCCTTAAAAACGATGGTTTTTCAATCGAACGTACTGTTGGCAAACCACAAAAGAAATAAGCTTTTAGGATTTTAAATTTAAAAAATGTGTGAATGTTTAGGTTCGTCAGTGAAGTCAGTGCGTATTATTAGCTAATTGGCTCCAAATCCGAAATATCTAATAAACTCTATGGTGACGATCGAACTAAAATGTGGTAAATGATAGCTCATCGCCGTTTGGATTTAATTATGTGGGTCTCGTGCCTTTCTCTAGTCCCTCTTTTAAGAGAAGGAAAGTATAAGAAGACACAGGTACTGCTAGAAATATGGCGGATTCCAGCGATGTACAATGGGGTCAATTGGTTTTGCCTCTTCATACTAATTAAACTTTTTTAAAAAAAAGGGGGGGGGGGTAATCTGAAAACCAGATTTTACATTACGCACAGAGGGGCGTTTTTTTAACGTTTTGTGTGTTACCTTTATTTATTAAATATCATGTTCTTCGCACTTAAACCATAAGATTCAATTTAACAGAAATATCGCAAAATAATTTTAAAATGAACATATCTTTAGAATTTCCGATACACGGTCTCGCGCGCTTGAGATAAAAATGCTTCCCCCCCTGTACAGTGTTGTCATTCCTCGCTTTGAAATCGTCGAGTTTGTTAATCAAAAATTCTTTAATGTCTGACAAAATATGAAATAAATAATAAAACAAATTCCAAATTCCAAGTTAGGGCTTCCAGATGCCCATATCCGGTGGAGGATTATGTATTTAAAAATTGGATAGCTCTAGGTACCGTGGTTTTATCACAATGCGAGGAACATATATACATTTATGCAGATTCTTCATTATTTAATTTCTTTAACTGTAATATTTTGGTGTAATATTTGGTGGCAACAGTTCAAAAAGCGAATCAACGCAAAATGCCAAAACGAAATTAACTGGGCTAATAAAAAATAAACCGCCATTTGTAAGCTTTATAACAGTTCACAAAGAAAGGTTGAGGAGATGAGCAACTGAAGCTTTTAAAATTATCTAGAGTTTACCTATTATGGTATATCGTATCCCGCATCCAGTATTTATTAAAAATAGTGATTTTGGACGTAAAGAAATTAAAATATAGTTTCAATAGAATTTGAAATTCACAAAATAATTTGAGAACATCTGTTTTGGTGTAACAAAAATAATTAGTCCAAAGGGGCATTGTCCCTGAAGGACTATTGTTTTCGTTTTGTGATTTTGCGTCGGAAAGATTAAAAGTCGGTATCACTTTTCAAACTGTTGCCACAAAATATTGCAGCCCTGTATTATATTTAAGGAAATTAAATAATGAAGAATGTGCATAAATGTATGTATGTTTCTCGCACTGTGATAAAACGACGGTACCTAAAGCCATCCAATTTTGAATGCCGTAATCCTGCTGCGAATATAGGCATCTGGAAGCCCAAATTTGAAATTTGGAATTTGTTTTATTAACGATTTCATATTTTGTAAAACTTTAACGAATTTTTGATTAACAAACTCAAGTATTTCAAAGCATGCAATGGCAACGTTGTACAGAAAAAAACTTTTTTATCTCCAGCGCGTGAGACTGTGTGTAAGAAATTCTAAAGATATGCTCAGTTTAAAATTATTTTGCGATATTGTTCTTTAACTGAATTTTATGGTTTAAATGCGAAGAACATGATATTCAATAAATAAAAGTAACATACAAAATGTTTAAAAAACGCCCCTTTGGACGTAATTTAAAATCTGAAACCTTTCAGATTTTTTTGTTTTTGTTTTATTTTTTATTTTATTTATTTTACAAATGCCGAACATTAGCGCTTAAGCCATTAGTTCGCGGGCTCTCCGGTACTTTTTAACAATGTCCTCATATGTAACAGAAAGAACAGATAAACACAATGAAATGAATATAAGGAGATAAATATAAAAAGTATTAAGAGCACAATTTTATAATGATCTGTAATAATAATACTAAAGAGGTGTCCGTGGAGTCAAATCGTTTGGAAATAACGTCAAAAACACTATGGGTAAGAATATTAGAGTTCAAGGTATTTGAGAATGCAAAAATTGGGAGAAATACCAGTGACAGAAAACAATTTTAAAAAGAAACCAACACAATTTTAAAAAAGATATTTAAAATGGTATGCTAGAGCAGGTTATTACAGATTCACAAGTGGAATCTTTTTCAATGTATTCAAGGGATGTAAAATTTTATTAAATTTAAGCAGCATGAAAACCTTATACTCGACAAAGATGGAGGCCGTAGGAAGAGTCGCTGCATTTATTTTTTGAAACTTTGGATATTGATGTTTGTCTTTAATTAAAAGCCTTTGGAATATCAGGAGATCAGTTTATGGGAATTTTATGTGATTACTAGCCGCTGCGCGGCCAGCCTTCGTCTGGCTTTTAAGTGTACCGGAAAAATGCCTAAAGAGAACACCAAACATTAAATTTGAAAACTGCACAGAATTTACTCTGCAGAACAAATTTATCGAAAAGGAAACAAACAACAACGGAAAAAAAATTCAGTTAAAAATGCATTACATATAAAAAGCATACAATGAAATAAGCAATATCCCTTAATACAAATATTAATCATCCTAATAAATAAATTAACCAACTTCCTGCTGCCTTCTCTAGACAAACGTCCAGTATCCAAGAGAAACATTAAATTTAAAAACAGCACAGAATTATCGCCCTCATTTTTCCGTGCTGATATCAGCAACAATGGCTGTGTGCCATTGTTGTTCATATAATGAGAGAAAATTATCAATTTGATACTATTTCATCTTGTCTAGATGCATCTTGTGTACCAGATTTCATAGGCCTGGGTCTATTAGCTTACGCGCAGTACGAACGAAAGACACCTACACACACAGAAAGACTCGTCCTTTTAAATATAGATATATAAATTAATTAAACAATTTACCTTTGCAAAAAGAAACAATCTTTCAATTTCTTAAACTGTTCAATAGAGTGAAATCTCGCTTTGTTATAGCCCATTATGTCTTAAAATGACGCGATTTCGTCGGAAAACGTAAAATTTTTCAATAGCTTACAAACAGTGAAATAAGCAAAAAATAACATGAAAGAAACTCAAAAAACAAAACATTTCGCGCAGAATTTTACTCTGCAGAACAACTTTATCAAAAAAGAAATCAATAAAAATGTATTATATATATAAAAAATGACAATGAAATATACAGTATCCCTTAATACAAATATTAATTATCCTAATAAATAAATTAACCAACTTCCCTTTATAAACTCAGAAATACGATGAAAAATTGTTGCCAAACCGAAATTTTTTAAAGAATGAAACGATTCAAAATGATGCAATTTCATCAAAAATCTATCAGCAACAATAAGAAAGGAAAATTGTTGCCAAAACTACATTTTAAAATATCTGAAATGTGAGAAGTGTATTCGGAAGCTTCATTTAAAAAATTTAAAAAAAAATACAAAATATTATTATTTTTCCAAAATTCTTTTTTTAAAAGGAGTCGAAAGGATTAATTTTAAAAAGAGTCGAAGCACACACACACACACACACACATGGTGCAAGTGGTTAGAGTCTCGAACGAGCAATTGGAAAACATGCGGTCCGGCGCGGGCGCTGTTGATTTTTCATATTTTCTATTCGAAAATATCTAATAGTCTGTCTACACACACACTTTATATTACAGCAGCATAAGCAAAAGTGCATTATTAATATGAAATTCTGTTGTTTTATTCTTTGTCTTCCCATAATCATCAATTATCCCAGAGGGCTTGAATGCATTAAACTTTATGAAATTGATAGATCGATCGCAACTGATTTTTTAAGTAAAAGTCGATCAAACAACAAAAATAGTTCGCCACCTCTTCGACATATAATATGTGGAAGAGGCAGTGACGGTTTAAACCTCTAGCACGTCCTAGATATAATTTAATTTGGTGGGCTCCATTTGTATTAATTGCTTCTAATGGAACTTTAAATAATGTCGTTTAAAATTTTTATTAATTATATAGAACACAAAAATTAATATAAAAAAAATAAATAAAAATTTTGAAAGCTTTCAGATTTTATATTACTCCCAAAGGGGCGCTTTCTTAGCATTTTGTGGGTTACCTTTATTTTTGTGAAATATCATGTTCTTCGCACTTAAACCATAAAAATCAGTTCAACAGCACTATCACAAAATCATTTAAAAAGAGCATATGTCTAGAATTCCCAATAATATGTTAAATGTTGTCAGGCGTTTCTTTTTACACTCGATGTATTATTTATGTTTACTATATTATTTCTTCAAAAATAATACATAGTGTTAACATTTGGTGGCAGCATTCTTTTATTTGAAACGTGATTCGACGCAAACGTTTAACGAAGACATTAAAAATTGAGGCTAATACATTTAATTGTATAATTTAAAAGAGCTCGTCTTCGGAGTGAGCGCATTTAGCGTAATTACAGTAAAAGATTCATAATAGATATTGAAAAATATGTGTTATAAAATCATTTGGAATTTTAAAACCGTAGTTATTTCTTTGAGAAAATCGGCAGAAATTAGTCGGAGTTTAAATTCGGAGTAATACGGTAAATTGTTTATCAATTCAGAAATCAATTATATGCACAAATATATAAATAAAACATTCAGTTTCTTTCCAGTGTGGAAGAAAACACATTTCTTTTCGTGGGTTATTTAGTTCTTTGTTATTTAGTCCTGGCTATCTTAAAAATTCATTTTGGCATTGTTTAAGAAGTAATGTCATCTTGCCCTTTACAAATCATAATTTAATAATTTCTAATTTAAATGAAAAAATGCAGATTTTTTTTAATACTTTATTATTCAGTAATTATGTAATCATTAATTCAGATTTAAAAAATACTTCAGTAAATTGAATATTCTAATAAAAAAGTCCACTTGAATAAAGGATTATTATTTTTTTATATTAATTTTTGTGTTCTATATAATTAATAAAAGTTTTAAATGACATTATTTAAAGTTCCATTAGAAGCAATTTTTAATACAAATAGAGCCCATCAAATTAAAGTATATCTAGAACGTGCTAGAGGTTTAAAGTTAAATAGTTAAATTTTATGGGCCATTTACATCAGCTTATTTTTAATTTATATTGTATAGTGTAAAGGTAAATCACTGTTTACGCAACGCCAACAGAGTAAAAGTAATCACTGCTTTTCATTAGCTTATTTTATCCTAAGACCTCCATTAAAAATTTTAAATACACAATATTCTTAAAGCTTAAAAAAAATTTTTTTAAATGTTTTTCCCAAAAGAAGCTAATTATGGAATGACCCTGATTCGATAGTTATTGAATAAATCTTTGGGTAGTGTGTTCATGTGCTCCTTCCTTTCCTACATTAATATCATCAAAAAACAAAAACAAAATACCCCCCTCTCCCTAAAAATCTGAATGTTTTCAGATTTCATATTACTTCCAAAGGGGCTTTTTTTTTTAACGTTTTGTGCTTTACCTTTATTTATTAAATATCATGTTTTCCGAACTTAAACCATAAAATTCAATTCAGAGCAATATCGCAAAATAATTTAAAAAGAACATGTCTTTAGAATTTCCGATACACAGTCTCTCGCGCTGGGACTAAAAAGTTTTTTCCCCCCTCCGTACAGTGTTGCCATTGCCCGCTTTGAAATCGTTGAATTTGTTAATCAAAAATTCGTTTATGTTTTACAAAATATGAAACGTGTAATAAAACAAATTCCAAATTCCAAATTTGGGCTTCGAGATGCCCATTTCGGGTGGAAACGTACGTTATTCAAAGTTTGATGGCTGTAGGTACCGTTGTTTTATCACAATGCGAGAAACATGCATACATTTATGCAGATTCTTCATTATTTAATTTCTTTAAATATAATACACATGACAGTAATATTTGGTGGCAGCAATTTGAAAAGTGATATGCCGTTTAAAGTGATTCAACGTAAAATGCCAAAAAGAAATTAATAGCCCTTCTGGGCTAACTCCCTTTGGGCTAAAAAAAAATTGCAGCTGATACTCGTATTATATCAAAATCT
Source organism: Stegodyphus mimosarum (assembly GCA_000611955.2). Classification (NCBI taxonomy): domain Eukaryota; kingdom Metazoa; phylum Arthropoda; class Arachnida; order Araneae; family Eresidae; genus Stegodyphus; species Stegodyphus mimosarum. The sequence continues at coordinate 6,597 of KK113642.1, read as the reverse complement.
CAAATCTCAAGTGCTGATGAAAATTAAAATGCCTACAAATAAGTCAATAACTAAATAAAACAAATGTCAGTTTACGTTTAACATGGAGCAGAACTTAACAATCAAGTAAGAATTCCGCCAGCCCTTAGAAGGCATACAAGAGAGAAAATATTCTGATCATTTTATCCTTGATGAATGACAAAATGAGGAAACTGGTAATTCATTCAAGCACTTTCATAAATGAGAGAGTCTCTCCAACTATCATGTAATCAAGAAACTAATTGGATGAGTTCAGTAACCTGACGCGCTCCTCATCAGCAAGCAGATTATGAGTACAAGCACGTATGGGCTCTTACTTTCTGTAAATTGCCTAAACGATGCTCTCCGAAGAGAAATTCTTTCTTAATTTCTTCCCGGTGTTCGGAAATTTTCCATTTCCCATCGCCCCTTCATCTTTCCCCTTCTTTAGTAGACCGTTCGTTGACCCTCGAGAGAAAGAATGCATCTATAAAAATTATTCTCTTGAAATAAAACTCCATTCCCGTCTCTATCCCTCTGGCTGACGAAAAGAAAGTTGTTATCATAAAAAATAAAGAATCCTTACCTGCTCTATATCGTCTGAAAAGAATTCCACCTGAGTACTCTGGAAGCGTCCCTCTTGGCAACTAAAGGCCCTAAACCGGATCTGAACTCGGTCCGTGTCCGATAGGGGCAGTTTGGGTACCCTCCGGCTATGTTGTTTACTGCATCTTTCGGTGATCATTAAAATCAAAGAACTCCGGAGTTCTTTGTTAAAATTGGTCTTTTCAGAAGGAAACTCCTCTTCAATGGCATGCAGTCAGGGACCTATTTATAAAACGGGAGGCCTGGGGCAAAACTTCTAACAGAATTGCCCACCTCTATTTTTAAGCCCTACCCTCCTCATAACTTTCCCCCGCATAGTGTAAGGGGTCTCCAAACTGATTGGTCGATATGACATTGAAATGGATCGCTTCGGCTCGGAGGGTGATGGTATTGCGGAAAATTGTAAGGATTTATTTTTTAAATTAATTTGATGCTGTAATAGGCTCTTTATACATATATAAAGAAAAATTCATTAATCATAGAAACAAAATCGTCACCTGCAGTGTTGCCAAACTGAAAACAAATCTTTGAGGTATTTTATTCAGCTATAATTTATGAGGTTTTAAGTTTGAGATGAATTAGAAATTTATTCTTTAAGTATGCTTTAATAGCTTTCTAAATTCTGAGTTAAATAAATTTTGAATCAATAACGATTTATTAAATCCTTATTTTGATGTATTATTCTGATGTCATAGCAAAATTTATTACTGGAATCAAATGTGTTTGTTGGTTTTCTCTAAAATTTGATATTTTTGAAGGTAAAATTCGTGTAATATAATAATAATAATAATAATAATAATAATAATAATAAACTGAAACCTTTAAAATTTTGCATTACGCCCAAAGGAGCGTTTTTTTAACGTTTTGTGAGTTACCTTTATTTATCACGTTCTTCGCACTTAAACCATAAAGTTCAATTCAACAGCAATATCGCAAAATAATTTAAAAATAAACATATCTTTAGAATTTCTGATACACAGTCTCGCGCTCTGGAGATAATTTTCCCCCTTTTCCCATACAGTGTTGCCATTCCTCGCTTTGAGTTTGTTAATCAAAAATTCTTTAATGTCTGACAAAAGATGAAATAGATAATAAAACAAATTCCAAATTCCAAATTAGGGCTTCCAGATGTCCATGTTCGGTGGAAACGCACGTTATACAAAGTTTGATGGTTCTAGGTACCGTTCTTTTATCACAATGCGAGAAACATACACACATTTATACAGATTCTTCATTGTTTAATTTCTTTAAATATAATGTTTAATTTCTTTAAATATAATGTTTGGTGGCAACAATTTGAAAAGTGAATCAACGTTTATAGTGACTCGAAATTAATAGCCCTTCTGTGCTAACGTTCTTTGGGCTAATAAAAAATAAAGTACCAATTGCAAATTTTATAAGAGACAACGAAAGGTTGAGGAGGTGCGGGTTTTCTCAACCGGTGGTACGCAAGAGAAAAATAGGTGGTACGCAAAGAAGCAAAGTATTTTTAATTATTAAATTCAAAAATTAAAACCCCAACATCCTGATTGAGTTTTTTCTGTAGCACTCGTAAATTTTTCCGATCTGAGCTTTGTTCAAGGTCAATTGAGATTAACAGTATTTTTAGGCTAATAAATGTTGTAAAATAAAATAATGTACAAATCACATTGTCTTTTTTTAATCCTATCATAATTATGAAAATAAAGAAGAAAGGGGATCGATTAAAATTTGAGAAATTCTTGAGGAAGAAAATTTCTTAAAGAAAAAAAAAAGGGGGGTAGGACCTAAAAGTCATTTCCGATTCCAAAGCTTGATTAACTATACTGCAGAGATAAGACGAAATTAATCCAAGTAAATTATTTATCAGTTTAATAACAAATTTCGCAGCGAATTTTTTTTAAACGATAAATATT
>KK113641.1:273843-315346 GCA_000611955.2 Stegodyphus mimosarum | reverse complement strand
TCCTGCATACCTGAAGGATTACAAGGTATAACGCTATCACTGGCAAGGGGGTGTGTGGCGACAGCATTCGCGTTGATGAAGCGCCATCAGCGAAACTTCTCTCAGGCGTTTTTCTTTTCACCAGAGTGGCAACAGTAAGCCTTCAATAAGAAAAAGAACATTGACTGATTTTCTGTCTGTATTATTCCATTTCCAAAAAATGTAAATAAATATTAATCTTCTTGGAGTCAGAACGACGTTTAAAGTTTCCTATGTTCCAAACTTCCACATTATCACAACTTATTTTTAAAATTCAGCCCTAAAAAATAAAGATTTGTTGTGAGACGGAAGGAGGTTGCCTATTGAATGCAAATCACGTTATCTGGTTTCAATGTTTTAACTGGCTTAATAGTTCAGAGCAATGCTGTCAGGTGATATATTTGAGAGGAAGACTTGTTCTGAGATATATCGGCTTGTGTATACCAAAACTAAATAGACGGGGATTTAGGGGTGACAATAAAGCATTTTATCTAAATTGGGTTAATTGTATCAGGCTCTGCGTGACTATAAATTGTTCATTTGGAAGAAAGATTAAATACTGAAGTTTATCTATTTTTATTCCTGATTATTCAAAGCATTCTCCTGTATAACAACACATTAGAGCTATTTGCCTTATAGAATGATGAACTTTAGGCAAGTTTCTCCTAAGATAATTCCTCGGACTTATAAAAAACATGGAGGAAGGGACGATAACCTTATGTGCCTGTCCGCTCAACCGTAAGGAACCGAAAATGCTATAAACTAACAATTAGTTATATGCGACTTTAACATTCAACTAAAAGGTACCTCAACCAAATAACTTTGATACTGTAATTTAAAGTTTAACGAATAAATTTGTGCTGCGACCTTTAATTCAATCTCTTATTTGTTAGAATCTTAACATTTCGAACAAAAATGATTTTTGATTACAAATTATGGTTATGATTACAGTATTAACATTAATTGTAAGTCAATAAAGTAATGATTATTTTTAAGATCTTTTATTGTCATTTCAAAATTGAATTATGCACATTACATTCTGCATTATCATCAAAACATACTCTTTCGTGAAGAAAGAATTTTCTTGTTATGACAAAATGTGACTATTCTTTGCAGTGTGATTTGTAGACACCTCTGGAACAGCGCTGGAAAAAAAAGTAAATAAATAAATAAATATAATATAATTAATTAGTTAATTTTAGTTTACATATGTACACAGGAAAATTCAGTCGCATATAAATTTTTAATCATCTGTTTTTTGTTAATAAAGTTGTGGATATCATTTAATTTTCTAACCAGTTATTTGCGCATATCCAAATTAGTTAGAAGAAGGAAGTATTTAAAAGACGGTTTTGGAGGGTGAAATCATAGCGTATTTTTCCTGCTTGAAGGCCACGTTGCTAACTTTGATGCTCTAGGAATTAGAATACTGCGCCTTTAAGGTATTCTTGCCAATAGGCTTGTCACTCCAATTTCGAGTCACAGTTAGCTTGCGCTATAGCCGTTAGGCTGCACTTAACTTCATCAGTTTTAAGTTATTCATCAACTTTTGATCTCAGCCTTTGTATTTTAAATGTTGGCTTTTTGTAAGCACGAGTTGGTGCCGATTGTTAAACTTGAGTTAATAAAGAGTTCCATACATCCATCTTCAACGACGCGTGCATTATGATACCCAAGAATATGAAGTTACAAAGTTATTTTTAGTCCTTAAAAAGATTTAACTATTTTAAATTTCTTCCCTTACCTTGATTAGATATTTAGGTTATTGGAATATGGGAAGAACACGGAAATGGTGCCCTTCTAAGGGAAACTGACTGGTATTCATGTTATGCATGAGGAAAAGCCCGAAAACCAAGCACGCAGCCAAATTGTGTGTCTGGTTTCGAACTCCTAGCATTCAAGTGTCTTTAGCACTCGAGTGGAAATAAGATAATTCAGGAAAGGCTCACAAAATAAAATAACTATTAGTAAAAATAAACAGAACCTCACAGGCAAAGCAGACTATACGCACAGAAGTGTTTTCTTTCTGATGTAAAATAAATTTTTCTCACATATTAATTTTATTTTTACAGCATATTTATAAGCGTGATAAATTCCATTTTTATTTCTGTGTTCAAGTCCATCATTAAAATTTCTTCTGAAAACTAAAATTGAATTTGCTACAGATGTTTTCTCAACTAATATTTATCGAAGATTCATAAGTTCACTCTACCAAGAGTTACTGTTTTTGTTTATTTAGTCCAAAATTATTCTGATATATGAAATGCACCTGAATTACTTAAAACAGTTTCCTAATTTTCTAAAATGAATGATATAAAACTGTCTCATGTCAGTAGTATATAGTACTTTCTAAATTAGAATGTAAGTAAAAAAAATATGCGCACTTTGCTATACGAATAATAATGGAACTACAGTCAAATTTATGTAACCGAGCATGAATAAGCAAAAATTATTTTTAATGAAGCAGTAATTATTATTATTAAAAATTTTGCTGTCGTTATGGGATATAATGTCGTATTTTTACATTGATGACTTCCCCCCTAAATGCGAATTACTAGAAAATAAAGAGAAATCAATGCCAACTCTAAGTATGTAGTATAAATTAGCGTTAACGCTTTTGGAATTATTTTATGTAATATATGGTTTATTTTGCACGTTTACCTTGTAATGATTTTCTTTCTTACTAAATATTCTCTTTTCTGGGATAACAACAGAAAATTTAAAGGTTTTAAAAATACGTTTAGCCAAAGCACAGGTATTGCTAAAAATAGAAAGATAGAATTTTGTAGGTAAAGCAATTTTTTCTATAAAGAAAGAACACTGCTATTAAAAACTGAAAAGAATCTATTAGACTGGAAAACAAATCGCCATTGAAGATAAATTTGATGTACTTACAATGAATGACTCTAAGCCTTCTTTCTCTTCTTCGGTTAACTGAAATATTAGAAAAATAATGCAAATTTGTAACTTACTAATCTCTCAAAATTTATAACTAAATTTATACAGCTACTTGCTAGAAGTTAGTTACTAGAAAATCGTAATTTTCTAATGTTTTATTTACATATTTAATTTTTAAGTCTACTTTACCTTTTCTGCTCAGTGTAGGACTAAGGCAGGAAATAAGATTTATTTTAGTATTATTTAAAAATTTAAATTCTGCGCAACATTCATTTGGCATGCAAGTTCGAAATGTTCTAAAACTTACTTAAAATTATTTAATTATTATATCTTACTTATTTAGATCTTATTTATTTTGTAATCGTAGAAAGAATTTCCAGAGTAAGAGATGTAATACAAATCGCAATATTTATTTAAATCGCAGAAAACTTTTCACATTGTCTTAAATCAAAGGTCTTGAAAATAATCATGAAAAGGTTTTTAAACGTTTGGATTTTTATGAATGGTTATAAATTCATAAAAAGGCAAGTATTTAACACATGACTGTTCCATCTCTTGTACAAAACAACTTTCATTCACCTCTAGAAACTTTAATTTATTTAATTTTGAGAAATTTCAGCTCTTTAGTCATTGACTAAAAATCTTTCAAGCTATCGAGTGCAATTCTTTTATAATGAAAAACTATGCTCTTCTTCTAGTTCATGCATTCTAGGCTTTAGTTATTTGTCTCTTAATCATCATCTCTATAAAGACAAATGGTGATCGGATCATTTGATTTAAACTAACAGACGATGATAACCAGTTAAAAGTTCAATCCCAGTTTTGCTCGATATTCAGAGAAAGAAATCTGAGTGTGTCGTCCCCCTGCCCCTCTTTTCCAGTCACAAACCTCTGAAGAGAGATCTTTAACAGCCGTCAAGAGATATGAAGTGTCCCTGTGGAACAAAGACACTACAATCACAACGTACTATATACGGGATTGGACGTTTGTGATCTTATCTTTAAATCATAGACAGCGGCGATCAGATAGTGATGTCATATCAATGAGAATTTGTGCTTAAGAAGTTCGCCTATTTTCCTTTCCTAAATTCTCTACATTTTTCTGACTACATTAACAGTTTGTAAACACAGAATTCGATTAATATTTTCTTACTGCATCTGAACTGTGCTACTAAAATTCAGTATATAAAGAATTTAAAACTTCTTAATTTATATGAAATGTCTGAAAAAAATTTTTGGAATAAAAAATTTCTTTCGGAGTGTGTTTTCTGAGTGATTTAGATCCCAGATTTCTTGCTACATAGAGCTCGTTTTGGAATATGAAATTAAAGACGTCTGTTTTTCAAATGAATGTTTAAGAAAAATCAAGAACAATACTGGATTTTTCATGTACTATTTTCTATATTGTTTCTACTCTTTGCAAAAATAAAGAGCTTCATATATTTGATTTTCTTAACCTGTCACTTTTATTCGTAAAACTATCGGACAGAATATAACAATATTTTCTTGCTCGAATCAGATTTTAATGAAACGTATGTCTCTAATTCTTACAGATTAATTTATAAGATCCTTTATCCCGCTAATAAATTAAATTAGATTGAGTAGCATTAAAAGAAACACATGCTCATAATAAGGTATCGTGACATTATACAAATAATTCCTACAAAATGCTAAAAAGTACTTGGCTTTAAAAATATATTCTTGTAAAACATATATCTTTTTCACCTTCAGACATTCATAGCATGTTGCATAATAAGGTGTTAAAAGCATACTTTTGTTTCATCGTATAAAAATTAACAGTTTTAAAATTATCGTGAAAAATTTAATGTGATTTCCACTTACTCCAGCTGCTTCTGACTCAGCTATAATGCAGTCGAACATCTGGAATATGAAGAAAAAAGGAAAATACTGCATAAATATTATGAACTTATCATTGGGAAAAGCAATATTTTCTATAATCGTAATTCATAGTAAAAATACCAATTACCAGCAGAAAATATTTGCAGCTAAAAGAAACACTGAAATATTCAGAGATAATTATAATGATTGCCGAATTTAAGATTAAATTGAAAGTTCTTGTACATCACTACGATAGTTTTACTGATTTAAAAAATTTGTAAAAGTGAGAAATCGTAAACTCATAGGATCATAAAGAAACTCACAGTACACATTGCTTAAACTAAGAAAAATTCAAATTTAGGAACGCAATCTTATGTTTGGGGAACAATGTTCCTTCAATTATTATTTGTGAGCTCTGGATTTCAGTATTCCTTCTTCTAAAAGTTTTGCAAGGTTGAGTTCCTTCAAAATTTAGCAACTGGATTACATTTTCATTTCCAGTTTTTACCACCCTTTTGCGTTTTACATACTTTTTTTAAATTTAATACTTTTAATTATTGTTTCCCGGCGTTTTACTTTTGTTTTTTGTCTCGACCACAAATAACGATAAGTATCGTATGCGACTGCTTATGGTATTCAAATAAATAAATGTTGACATTTGCGAAACGGAACTTCAGTCTCCATATTAGCAGCACTTAACCATGGCTAATTTGACGTTACTTGAAGCATTGCCAAGGCAGTTCCCAGTCCCCACCCCCCGAGCAGAGGCAAATCACACTGGCGCTCTGCCAGTCAACAACAATATTTCAGTGCTATATCATTTGTGGTTTCTATGGCTCGTTTTACTCAGTGTCGTTATACTGTTCGTCTATCAATGACTCTTTAGTAAGTCACATCTCGATGTAAATGCGTATTTTCGGTTGCAGTTAAGAGGATTTTCTTGAACAAGTCACTTAAGCAGCACTTCTTAAACTTATTTCATTTGTTACCTCTTTTTATCATCGAGTTTTTTTTCGTGACCCTAGATGTTAAATATAAAATAAGTGTATAAAAATAAATAATTTCCCATACATAATTTATTTCTTTTGTAAACAATACAAATGCTAAAAGAAGTAGTTTTAACTTTTGTTTCAAATACACAAAAACTGATGGAAGAAATCTCATTGTAATAAGAAGATTTGCTTGTATTTTGCTGCATAACAAATTAAATATTGGTGCAATATTTAACACTATGGACGTAAAGCATCTTCAGCGGCTTTCAGCTTTAAATGACATTTGAATTTAATAAGCTTTAAACGCTGAAAACGTCGTCTCACATTACATATGTGATGCTGAATGGCAGAAGAAAATTCAATGCCGTTTCAGAAACTAATTCAGCTGAAGCTCAGAAATCAGTCAACGATTTTTGTTGAAACACAAATTTCTAGTTTGAGTAAGTCGATAGATCAACAAATCCTATTTGGGTTTTATATGGCATATGATTAATGCAATTTCTTTAAAATTTTTATTAATGTATTTTCTTTCCATGTATTTCCTGTAATTCATGTATCAAAATTAAACATTCTCAACCCCAACATTTCTCTCTGTAACACTATCTGAGGTCGCGATCCACAGTTTAAGAAACGATGCAAGAAACGGAAACTTAATTGAAGTCCTTGAATTTAGTTTTCTAGAGGTAAGCAAAGTCCGATGGATGAATATGAGTGATGGCGATCCTTGTATTTAACTGAGAATTTCCAGTAAAAATGATTAAGATGAAAGTTTTCTTTTTCATTCCCTTTTTGTGTGTGTGTAAGTGTGTGTTGATGAAAAGTGTCGGATGAAAGTAAAAGATAATAATTATTCCTGTTGTTTCACTGCAGTTTAATTGTATACAATCCAGTATTTTGTTCTTAATCGTCTTTGTTTTAGCTAAAGTTTGTTATATTTCGTAATTTTCTCTCTCTCTCTTTTTTTTTTTTTTGAAGTAAACTTTGATACCTTTGAGTTTTTTTAAAAACGTTTCAGACGAGAAGTGATAGTTATTAAAGTCCCGCACATTGTTATGGAATTCTGATATTCCAATATTGATTTCTGATATTGTTTATACGCAAGCTTCCGCTTAGCAGTTATTGCTGGTTAGACGTGGCTTTACAGCTATTATCTTGCTGCCACTAGACTCATTTGTAGTTAAATTCTTCTACTGAGCCCTGTAGTTCTTCTACTTGTGAACATCTTGAATTCTTGAGTTTTGATTCTACTGTTTCAGTTACCGCCCAAGCAGAGGCATAGTATGTTAGCATCAAGCTGACGCATTGTAAATAATTTAAAGAGTTTAATAAAGGGTAGTTTTTAACTCTTCTTCGGTGCAGTCACTATTCTCCAGATTCTACACAACAGATAGAGAGTAGAACGTTACATGTTAATTAAATGCCATTCTGAACTTGATACATTCGGTTTGAAAGCTTTTTTCCTACATTAAATGTCATAGCAGTGCTATAAAGAAATTAAAATGGATCTTTCGTCGTCAATATATGTATTATACAGTCAGTAATTAAACGTCGTCAATATATGTATTAAACAGGTAAATATGTGACAAATTAAAAGTAAAAAACATCAAAGGGAGGCAAGAAAAATTTATACCATCAGAAAAGCGAAAAGAAAACTTCATTCAATTGCAAAAAAATCGTGCATAACGGCATCTCGTAACAGATAGGTCCTTCCTTAATTTTCCGTAACAGGTCAAGGTTGCAAGCAACAGTCTCCAGCAATTATCCAAGTCACAGTTCCAAGCAGCGGTCCAAGTCTCCGTCTCTGTAATTAGTCTGGTTCACTAGTTTGCAGCAAGTATTCCAACCAAATCAACTTATCTACAGTATGTTTTTTCCTTAAGCTTTACAGATGCCATAAACGGATTGTCCGAAGAGGAAAAGATCGGCCATCATTCATGTTAGGACATCATCGAGACTAATTAATGGCAGTAAATTCAAAGGAATATCTCTGATATACCTAGCAATCAAAGGCTGATGGCAAATTGCATCATCTTGTAGGAAATACTTCGTCTACTATCAGCGTGCTTGAGAGTCACAAATACATGGAAGAATCTGATCTGCGAAAACGTTCTGTCGGCATATCCCTGGCAACGATTGCTTCATACGCACTAGGAAGATTTGAGGATTATACCAATACATGTTTTCTCATCATTTAGCCCTTTTCAACCTGAGATGTACCTTATAAAAAAGAAAGATCTGTGGCTTCATGGGCTCTATCTCACAACTTCAAGCACTAGTCAGCGTCAGCGCGAAACAAGTGGAAACATTGACGGTTATATTACCTGACTCTATTATTTTAAGATCTAGTTGCGCTATCTTTAAGCTGAATCTAACAAACTTATTCTGCGCTGAAGCCCAGTTATGTACTGAATCCCAGAAGCACTGAAGTTTGTTCATTGAAGTCAGACTGTTGGCCATTGTCGTTGGAGATAGCTGACGAAAACTTCGTTTCACATGGGTAGCAATATTCAAGATAATTACCAGAAAACAGATTCCCTGCATGATTTTCAATATTGCATACAATCCTTTTGGCGCTACCTACAGTGACACTTTGATGTCAAATATTTCATGATTTGCAATCATTTGAAATGAACAGATTCTCTCAGATTATTATCTAAATTAGCGAAACTACATTCATTTGGGCATTGATTATACATACAGCGCAAAGTTAAATACCCGAAAATTCGTCTCATATATTCAAAATATTTTGAAAAAATGGCTGTTTAGTAGAAATTTTTTCCTTTGCCTGAGATATAAAACAGCTAATCACCCCAGTTCACTTTTGGATTACAATGTAAAGGACATTAAAAATAATAGTTAGTGATGAAGGATTCAATACTGATAGTTAATTGGCTGTTGTAAAAGAATAAGCGAATAGTGATGCATATTGATTGATCTAATTTTTAATATTTTAAAAAAATCACATTTTACTTTTCTGTCTAAATAAAAGCAAAAATGCATACCTTTCCTAAAACTTCTGGACTTTTGCAGATTTCTATCATATCTTCTTCTTCATTACTTGCTTGAGAAATAAACCTCTCCTTGCATTTACCGAAAATATCTGTGCTCTAAATGAGAAATGAAAAGTAGGAAACATAATTTTTTTTTATCTTTCTTATCACTATTAATCTAGAAAATGTAAGTAAACATGTAGAGACTTTAGGTTATTTTGAAGCAGAAGACCTGAAAAATGAGAAATGCCCTCGCCGCGACTCGAACCACGGACCTCTCGAATACGCGCAGAGTGTGCTGATCACTACACCACGAAGACATGCTAAGAAGGCGGGAGAAATACCTTACATACTCCCCCTTTTAAAAGACAACTGGGTATTAGGGGACCCAATCGCGAAATCCTGCTGGTGAAGTATCATCAGCCACCACCTTTTAAAGTTCGGGCGCCACTGTAGAATTATTTGAATATTTTGTAGTATAAAATGTGAAAAATGAGCAGTGCCCTCGCCGGGACTCGAACCACGGACCTCTCGAATACGCGCTGAACGTCTTCCCACTGCACTTCCAAAGCATTCTAAGAAGGCGGGAGGAATACCTTATAAACGTGGCGGAATTGATTTAAATTCTTACACGGACACAAATTTAACTTTTTGCTAACCTTATTTTTTCCTACTGCAGATTTCTAGCACTGTTATTAAATATTTCGAGAGGTCTGGAAGGAAAATCATCTATAAAATATGATGTTATGAGAAAGTCACTCGGAAGAATACTTTGTGGAATTTCTTTTCCCAGCATTTTTCTTAATTTGAAACGAGCATTTCAGAAAATTCTTTGCATTTTACTTACTGCATGCTTAGTATTAGTTTCATTATAATGGCTCCAAATTTAAAAACTCAACACCTTGCCACTTTAAAATTAAAGATTTAATTATTAAAAGAAATTGCGATGGAGAAACGCAATCAGAAATTGCACAAGAATACGTTATTCCGAAGACAAATATCCCCACTATGGTGAAAGATAAAGTTTCGAGTTATCTATCAAAACATCCAAAAGGAGATAATGAGAACTCGATTTTAATGACGTAGAACAGGGTCTTTAAATCCGTGGCCTACCGAAGATATTTTAGTGGCCCTGAGTGCCTTTTCGATAAGTTAAGAACGGAACTTAATGCAACTGTCTCAAATTCTTTGCTTTTCCTTAACTTTTTCCCCATAGATAAGTTTGCGAGATGTTTGATATTTGTCTCAGCCAACTATCCTTTTGTTAAAGGTAAATATATTTTAAGCATCTCACCATACTTAATAATATAAAATAATATAAAATAGACACAAAAGGAACTAATCCTGGGTCTTTCTTGTACCTTCATACACATTTTCTTCAAAAGTGTAGAAGGCGGGGGGGGGGAATTAATGAAATTGCATTTTTCCCAATGCTGCTGCAATCAGTTGGCACAGGATTAGATGGATGTAAACATCGTAACTGGTGGGCGATAAGCAGGGTTTATACAGTTGAATTAAGGTAGGTTTCTCAGACTCGTTTCCAATTCTGAATTTCAGAAGCGTTTTCGGCCTTCAAATGAGTACCAAATGGCAAGCCGTAATTAAAAAAAAAAGTAGAGAAAAAGCTCAATTTTTTTTAAGAAAATTGGTCATCTCTTGACTTTTTCCTTGAGCATAAGAGTAAGGCAGTTTATCTTATTTGCAAAGAGAGCGTTGCTGAACTGGAAAGAATGTAACATGAAGAGGCATTATGATACTAAGCACAATGGGAAAAACTGTGCGTTAGAAGTACACTTTTTAAGCTGTAAAATCAGCGAATTAAAATCAAAGCTAAATTGTTATCAGTCTTTTATTTCTAGAGCGAAATAAAGCGTTCGAAAGTAATGTTCGTATTAGCATCATGACAGCAGGGGGAAAAAAATATTAAATGTGGAAAACCTTCCGTTGATGGAGAGTTTGACTTCCGTGAAAATGAAAATTTTGTGAGAATACTCTCCTCGCCATTCTCAGTGGACGTCGAAAGTGTCAAACCTTAAGTTCAATTCGAGTTTGTGGACTTAAAATGTGACTCTGCAGTAAAACGGAGGTTTCTTGAAAATATTGCTTTAATTGATTTTTATTCGAAGTACGTGCCCGAAGACAAGTATCGGGGAATACGTAAACATGGATTGTTCATGTGTTCTACCTTTGACAATACCTACATATTTGAATAGTTGTTTACTCTGTAGAGACATTAGGTTAATTACAAGCAGGAACGAGGCACGCTAAGAATGTGGGAGATATACCTTATAATTCTAATGAAAAACACAAAATAAAAAACTGATCAACGTTTAGAGAATACTTTAAGAACCACACCAACACGGATTCTACCGGATATCGAAGTTTCGATAAAGCAAAAACAGTGCCAAGTCTCCCATTGAGACTGAAGTAACTTCCATCCCGCTAGTAATGTGACTTTTTTGTTGTCATTGAATTTTGTGATATTGTTACTTACATTTATGACATTATTATTTATCATGTCCCCTCCATTCTCTTTCACAATTAAAAAAAAGTACAAAGTATACTGAGCCGACTTACAATAAACTTAATGATATGTGTTCCGTGAATCTTTATGAATTTATTGATCTGGCTGTCGGAGGGGAAAAGTTGAAGACCACTAATACAGAAGACCGTATTCCCTTCCAGTATGCCTTTGTGGTGTAACGATAGCATACTCCCCGTGTATTCGAGAAGTCCAGGTTCTAGTCCCGGCGAAGGCGTTTTCCTTTTTCATGTCTCCTGCTTTAAAATAAACTAATGACTCCACAACCTGTGACGTCTATGTCTTTTTGGCAACATAAACTGATAACTTAAACAAACAGCTTAAAAGGACTCTTGAAGAATTGTCTTCTAGCCTTGTAAAACAAAACAGAAATCAGAAGAAGGGTGTGTAAGACTTAAATTCAAACTTAAGGGTGTGTAAGACTATTCAAACTTAAAATTAACAATGACCCAACTTGGGTTAAGAGAAGCCAGTCACCTGTAGCTTAAGAGAATAACGTAGCAGTATTAATTTCAAGACGTGGTAGATTAGCCTAACGGCTCACAGAATACTTTAAAGCGCAGGAAGAGTTCTGATTTGTAGTAAACCGACGAGACAACTTTAATGGCGAGAACACCCAACGCCGCTAACGCAAGTCGCTACTAATCACAGCACAACGTGGGCTGGAATAGGCTGACACGCTCTAAAAATAGCTTCCGAAACGCTTCCTCAAATAACACTTAATCAAATCACTCAAATAGCACCTCTACCTTAATCTGAATAAACTCTCGCTATCTCATTTGCAGTCTGGCATGAAAAACGTGGGTGAAAAGAAATTAATAGGAAATGTTTTCCAACTTTAAATGAACTATTCGTTAAAAATAAATAGATAACCTCACAAACCAAAACATGAAATATCGAACATAAACTATATAACATAAATATAAATAAAATACGTATAAAACATAGCTAAGAACATAAGATATAAATAAAAAGAGAAATATATATAACGCTACGCATAAATACATAAGTGACAAAGGCGGCAACAGTTCCGAACTGCTTCAAAAGTTTTTGATTTTTAAGTTTTCAGTTAATAAAATTGCAGCAAAAAATCCTATGCAAGATGGCCCATCTGATTACTTTTCGGATGCTGAAATAAGTAATGCAGCATGGGTGGAATTGTGTACAATTGACAACAACGTCACGAAATCCTATTTTTAGACTATGAGGAAATTTCAGAAAAAGTGCGTCAGATCCCTCTTAAATTGGGAACTGATTATGGTAAAGTATTCCTCTCCTCAATTAACTTCACTTAGTCCTTATTCAGACTGTCAAGCGATTTATCGGTTTCCTCAGTGGATGAGTAGTTAATACCTTTGAATGCTGGCAGTTTGCCCTAGGTTCCATCCTTAAACAAACAAGCTGTCTTGGTTTTCTGTTGTTTTCTCCAGCGTAACGTAGAACGAGCTACGGTTCCTTAGAAAGTACTCTACGATGTCATGCCTCTCTTTAGACAGATAGCCCTCGTGAGCGTTGCGATATTCTAAAGAACCATAACCACGTGACTTTTGCCTCGTCCATGAAAACAACTACAGCCACTAACTTAACCACTTAACTTTAAATTAACAATGCACGATTCATGCTTACAAATCAGTATATGCTCCTTGCGGAATTTCAAGGCAGCATAAAGCAGTAATTTAAAATTGACTCTGGAGATTTACCAATATATAGCCTGACAAGTGTTAGCTCAGTTCGAACTGATTCTGCGAGTATGACAGTATATGTGCCAGTTCTTCCAGTAGGGTGGCTTCCGACCTAAGGATCATTGCCAAACGGAATATGTGCCAGTACTGTGCAAGTCGACTAGCGAAAAGCTAACGCCGGATATTTTTATTCTCAGAGCTGGGTGACGAAAGAGTACAACGGTCAGCCTTGCTGCCGAAGCTCTCTGTCTGCTGTAACTAATTCTTATTCTGTGCTCATGTATCTCATTTACCATGCGGTGGGAACCAACGAAAAAACGAAAAGTAGAAATGATAATATTGTTTACATCGTAGGATAATGAATTAATTAAATACTTTACAACTGTAATGAAGATGTGTCGAGTAAAGAAATTAAAATTTCAGTACAATCATTGTTTGAAGTCTTTTTACAGTAAAAATAGCAAACAGTAATAATACGTCAGCATTTGCGAGGAGGAAAGTAATCCGAAGAAGCATGCCAAAATTGAACAGGATTAAAGATTAAATAAAAACCCTAATATGAAGTCCATTAAAAAACTATGAACGTTTGATTTATTTATAAGGTATTTCTGCCGCCTTCTTCACAGGCCTTCGAGGTGTAGTGGTCAGCAAGCTCGACACGTAACCAAGAGGTCCGTGGTTCGGTTCCTGGCGAATGCGTAGCTCATTTTTCATATCTCCTTCGAATTAACCTAATGACTGTACAATTGGCGCCCGAACTAAAGAGGTGGTGGATGATGATTCTCCACCACCAGGTTTTGGCGACTGGGTCCCCTAATCCTAGTAGACCTTTAAAAGGGGAAATATATAAGGTATTTCTCCCACCTTCTTCGCATGCCTTCGTGGTGTAGTGGTCAGCACGCTGGGCGCGTATTGCAGAGGTGCGTGGTTGGAGTCCCGGCCAAGGCGTTGCTCATTTTTCATCTCTTCTACTTTCAAAAAATACCTAATGACTCTACATATTAATAAAGGTAATAATAAATTATTTGTAATGATAACTAATATTGCTATAATAATTTTATTAATTTATACATTATTAAAAACGCACACACGGATTAATAATCTGATTTGCAATAGATGTGTGTTTCACTTGTATTTAGTTTGCTGTTAGCGTTATAACTACATGATAGAAACTCGTTTTTCTACACTTGTTCGGTATCTCTTGAGTGTCGAATTACCGAAGTTTTATAGTTTACTTAAATCCGAAATGCCACTTCTTTAATCCTATAACTATAAGACTGAACCAGTTAAATAAAACCCCGTAAAATGCGAATAAAATTGTCTATTGAAGCATGAAAATCTTTTTTGTGAAATCATGGGAATTTTTATATTTGTAAAAATAGCTTGCTGTTTATTTTGCTGGTGTCCGTAATGGAATCAAATGAGACAGGTCTTCAAAAACTTGCTGAAAGGCTCCAAATATACTAAATGTGATGAAAGCAATGACTGAGCAGCGTACTTGCCTAGACGTGTATAGCAAGAAATTTTATCACGTTGGTAGACCATGACAGTGTTTCTTATAACCGATAAAACTTTCTAAATCAATGAAATTGCTAAAACTCAATAGCTTTTCTACACTAATTTGTCAAAGACATGCCAATATTTAGGTTTTACGCTTCTTCGTAAAAAAGTTACATCTTTTTGTGAGTCTAGCATTTTGACCTAAAATCAAAAGCATCGCAGTTTTCCCTCTGAAACTTAATAAACCTTCAATTTTTTCGCAAAGAATAGATAATTGTTTTAACTTTGTATATATTTTAATGAATATTAAATGATCTCTGAGGAATTAAGACATGAGAAATCAAACATTATCAACATTAGAAGGTTTTCGGATCTGTTCGACATTCTAAAGTAATTTCTTTATGTTTTATCTTACAATTAAAATTTATCCACAACAGTTCTTTTTAATTCATAAAACTAAGTATACTGAGAAAAAATATTTAAATGAAAAAGGCAATGAAAATGCTCTATCAGTTATTTAAGTTACTTAATTATTAATGAAATGCATGTTGAAGTATGTGTAAAGAATGATTAAGCCATACAAAAAATGATCAATATTAATCTAAAATTAAGCAAAACATTTCTTAAATTAATTAATTAGATTTCCTCTAAGTCTGTTCATCAGAACAGTCATAAAAAATCTGTGAGCTTCTATTAATGATTCTGTTCAAGGTAAGGTTTTTGAAACGTTTAGTCTTATCTCTCAAATTTCTTATGCTTTCATCTTTGTTTTATTAAACAGATGGAGCCAAATGCGTACTTTACCTTTTTTGTTTAATTATTTATCTTTATTTTGTCACTTAAGTGCAGAATTTCTAGCCATATTGAAGAAGAAAGACTTATCAATAGCTCCAGAAATACACATAGTTTTCGTATTAAAATTAGCTTCAATCTAAGGTTAAACTACACATTTGTACATTTGCGTAAAAATTAGTTTCGTTTTTACAATACGAGAACTTTTCCACACCCATTATAATAGGCATTTAACACTGCGCTGTATTATTGGCAGAAAAGTTTCAATGAATACTTACTCTTTGTGGCTTAAGCTTCTTGCATTCAGTGAATTCTCTGAAAGCTTCAGTTTCGTATTCTAGGCAAAATGAGCAAGAAAAATATACATTAAAATTCGGTTTAGTTTTTTAATTAGAACGCCTCATAGCCAAATTATTTCATTAAACGTTTTTTTAGTTTTGCATAAAAATTTGCTCAATTAATCAAAACTTAGATTTCGGGTAGTTTTTGACAATTGGCTTAGTTTTAAAATTTTCAACAACTGTTCATATTTTTAGATAATATTAGACTGCTCAAAGCTCAGCTGTTAAATTAAATTAGAGCACAATGCATCACTGCATCATCAGACATTTTATATTTTTATCATATTCTTTGCATTTCAAAATGATACTTTAGTTGTTTCCTACCAGAATACTTTGAGCGACAGTCATATCATTTTTAAGTAAGAAGTTAAGCCTCTGTATAACACGTGTAAATTTCAGGATCAATGATAATTGGTTAAAACTGGATGACAGCTTCAACGCTATGCATCATTTTGGACAGAACTAAAATCCTGATTAAATCATCTCGATGCGCTTTTATTTCGAAAATGATGCAGTATACATATTATTCATAAATTATTCACCTGTGCCAAATGAAAACGACTTTACTTCAGAAGGCACTTCAAAGAGAAAATATCTGCCATTTTGTGTATCGCCTCAAATGATTTCCACGATGCACAATATTCTGCTTACCGATAAGTCTCTGCAAGTGCATAGTGCTAGGTAGCAAAGTTTGCAAATCAAATCCTCTTTTAATACATACTGCATTATAGTTAAAACAAAGACTTACAAACTGCTAAAAATTTACAAAATTAAAAAGTTAAAGGAAATTGGACTACAGTAGGAGATTAAAAAGCACAAAGTATGGTTAAAAAGCACAAAGCGATCTTAGTACCTAATTCAGATCATGATCTTCCAATCACAGTAGAAGAGATTTAAAAGAACATTAAGATCAACAAAGAGAGGCAAAGAAGACAATGAACTTTCAGTTGACATTGTAGGAGAGTTATTCATAGCCAATCAATAATTTAATTGTAAAATACTGAACAGATGTTTGAGAAATGGTTACTTTCCAGATATATGGACGATTGGATACCTGGTTCTCTTCCACACAAAGGGTACAAAGACAAGACATCACCAATCGCTTATAGGTCCGTATGCCGACTCTCAGCATGGGGTAAGGTATTAAACAAGATAGTGACAAACAGACTGACCTACTTCCTAATGCCTAATAAGATTCACAACAACAACCAACAAAGTTTATCTCAATGACAACCAATAAACAAAGTTTATCTCAGATGGAAGTACAGGTGACAGGTGAAAGCAGGTCCGGACACCCGAACGGCTTACATAGACTAATCGGGTATCATCCGGATCTCGCAACTATCTGGAGCAACACCTCGAAATCGAGACAATTTACATGGCCATACAAGGGCAAAGTATTAAATTATTCTGCGCTTGATACATTATACTTTCAATAACACAAAAACTTTACGCTATAACACATATACAATATTTACCGCTACATTGAATAATAGATTCTGAAAGTTCACTGTCGTATAAATTTTTTTCTTCTCTCAAAATATATCAGAAATAATTTTGTAATTAAATATTCTTTCGGTTACATTGCATTTAACACATTGCTACCCATACTCGTTGTTACACTCAATACACAATACATTTTAGACACAATGCTAAACTTAATACAATGTTTAGAACAGATGGAAGTACAGTAGACACCGTGGAAAGAATAATAAAAAAATACACAATAATATGAGCAATAATCTATACACATGCAAAATATCTTTAGATGTAGCCTTGGCTTTAAATTATCTTTGGTGGCCGAATCTCCTAGCACGCACGATACTGTGAAGTGAATTATACAAAGAACCTATTTAGGGTAATAAAATCACCTAAGTGTCATAATTATCCAATATAAAAGAGATGCAGTTGAAACAACACATACATACCAGAAAGAGAAAGAAATTCCTCATGGGTTTAACATGGGTTCGATCTTATGGAATGTCCTAGCGTACACAACACTTAGATTTTGAAGTGGAAGTTAAAAGAGGCATACGCTGATGACTCAATCGCCATAATTGCCGGAGGGGATAGACTTTAAAAAAGCCCACAGGGCACTTGGCAAACAAAAAATTTAGATTGCACAATACAAATTAAATTTCAGTATTGAGAAAACTAAATTAATTTTCTTCCCTAACGGAGCAAAACTTCACAGATCGGCGCCAAGGATCAAATGGAACAATATGCCCGTCCTACGATGCGACACTTTAATATACTTAGGGCTTACACTAAGTATATTAAGTTACTTAATGTACTATTCCGATTAACTGCTCACTGGTCCCACAGTTGCATCTCTCTGCCTTTTGTGAAATGTCTTTAAATAATGGGAAAATTTTAATGGCTTTTTAACGGCTTTAAATTTTAACGGCTAAAGTTTTAATGGCTTCCTCACCTAGGATAGCTTAAAAAGAGAAGCCACGTAATTTGATTAACAAGTTTAATTGTACAATAGCCAAAAAATGGAGTAAAAGTGGAAACTGACTTAATATACTATACCTCAAAGTCATTGAGGATTGATTCTTTGATTCTGTATGGATGCCCGATGTGATGTACAGGAACAGAGCTTCAAAAGCAGAATATATCACAAATACACAGGGCGTCAATATTATGCATTATCAAGAGCTTCTCGACATCTCAATAAGTATTAGCCAACATAAGGCTTGCAAGTACTTTCAGGCCTCATGCTTCTAAGCCTCAAGGCAGACATGGAAAAGAAATATTATACAGACCAATGCATTTTAAAGATATCTGGAATCAGATAACTTAATTATCTGGAGCAAGAGAACAGAAGAAATACAATAGTATACAATAGATTTCCGGAGGTGCATATGCATCCAGTGCTTCAAAATACAAGTGCGTGTTACAAACGAACGACGGGAATCGACAGTATCGAGGCCTTCAATGACGAGTCGAAAATAAACAAGGTAGGAGGGGACTTCGTCATCATCAAAAATGGGATTGAACTCAACAGGGAGAATCAGAGATTTTATGACAGCGCCACATTAAATCAAGCGGAGGTACAGGCATTAAAGTGAGCCTTCATTTGGTTAGGGGCATCACAATCTCCTTGGACCCCAATAAATGTCTTCACGTACAATCTGAGCATCTTTCACAATCTAAACAGCACTACGATCACGAAAAATAGTACCATTAGTCTACGGTAAGAGAATTAATTAAAACGCTTAAAAATAATTATCAAATTAGTTAAACTGGATAGTTAAACTGGATAAAGATACGACTGTTGAAAAATGAGCGAGATATGAAGGCCAAGAGCGGGACGTGGAGGCCAACGCAGCTAGATTTAGTAGACCTCGAAGTTCCTTTCTCGAAAATCACAGTTGAACATGAAGTATTATAAGAATCCTTCGGCTTATGGCAAGACAAATGGGACGGAGAATGAGCAGGAAGTTTCAAGTACCCTTCTTCCAAAAAGTGTCAGTCTCAAGGCTCCTGAAAGACCACTGTCTTAATTAAGTTCTCACGAATCATCGCAAATTTTCCCATTATTTAAAGACGTTCCACAAAAGGCAGAGAGATGCAACTGTGGGACCAGTGAGCAGTTATCGGAATAGTACATTAAGTAACTTCATGACCTAGCATTTCTAGAGAGCGACAAGCCCTTTCGCTTGCATCTGTAGAGAAGTGACAAAGTTCTTGTCCACACTCCAAATCATGAGAGCAATCATGCAACTAATAATGAGCAAAGAGAACGACTTTATAATCAGCAGCTAACCTAGCACACATTTGTTTTGTAAATGCCATTAAGGCATCATTTTCAGCCTTTGTTGTTATCATCAGGCTAGAACATCTCTAATTTTCTATCAGTATGTAATGTATATCTGTAAATATTTATCTTTGTATTTTTCTCTCATTTTTCATTGTAATTTCACTTGATATCCTCTTTTCTTTTGTAATTTTAATTTAAATTAAGTGAATGGATCGGTTAGATGATATCATAATTAAAGGATATGTTGGGCTTAAATAATCCTGGCAAATCTCTCAATAGGAGGGCGCGTAGTTGGTGATCATTTTTCCCATTCTTAGCCTAAAGGCTCCCCTTTCACATAAGCAACCTAAAGGCTTATCTCCAGCACATTTGGCCCGCAAGGCTCCTCTGCCAGTTCAGCAAACTCAGCTGTTAACAGCTTCTACTATCATTTAATATTTCGCCGAAAGATTAAATGATAGTTGAATGAAACGTCATGATCTTACCCGAAAGGCCACGGTTTAAGTCCCCGCTTTATCACCTGAAAGACTCCCTCCGACTCGTCTTTAGCCGCATAGCCATAAAAGCCGATCTAAAAGAAGAACTTAGCATCCTTCTTCTCCTTCTGAATACGAAGTGAGATAACTTAGTATACCAAACCGTGGATTCAAACACAACTTACTGGCAATACGACCATTACAGACACACCACAGTTGTTTCTAGTAACAGGAGTGGTCTAAATAATTTGTCTAAATAGTTTGTTGTTGAGTATAATGTAACGTTATTGTGCTGCTTTAACCAAATACGTTTGGCTCTTAGCCTCAGAAATTTGATATACTGGCTTAACCTCAAAACTTTTATATCATTTGCAGTATTATTGTTACCCACATATTATTATTGTTACACACATTATTATGTTCACAAAAGTTTCTATCTTCTTTTCCTGCATATTTATTTGTTTGCTTCCTCATTAAATTGCATCCGAAAGAAGTATATCAAAGGATAAAATGAAGTTATTGCCAAGTCATACTACATCAAGACAAAATAAATGAGAGATCAAATCTTTCACTATTATCAAATTACAAAAGTAGGTTGCTTATAATTATAGAAGTTTTCAGTATGTTTACCAGCCTTCTATTATTTAAATTTATTTAATAATAACTTGAAGATTTTTTGCGCATTTTATACTTTTTTTTTATTTTTAAAGTCCAAAAAGCACACAAAAAAACACGGCTTTTAAAATTTTGAAACGAATTTTTCAAAAAATTATTTTCAAAATTTTCACTCTAACTCTTAAGAGTATAGTAATTCTGTTTAGCAATTGCACAATTACTGCCTTTGTCGAAGAAGATGCGACTCTTACACATCCAGAATTTAGGGGGCTTCAAAATCACCCTATAATTCCTCATAATTAATTTTTCTCTCATAGAAACATTAGAAAATAGGGCATTAAAGGCAATTGAAAAGAACCTTATATCTAAGACCGTAAGCTGTGTTGATCGGGTTCCTTATACTGTATTTGCTTTACATGTTTTTAATATACATATTTTAATAATCATTATATATTTCACTTTCTTCATACATTTTCAGTATACATTTTGCTAGCTTGATACTTAAAAAAATAATATTAGATATTGATTAGTTTTACTAAGGATTATTGAATTGACAAGTGTTTCAATATTATTTTTTCTTAGATGATTCATAATGCTTTCGAAGTTAGTCAAGACATTAAAACTTATAAAATCCATTTTAATAATTTT
This sequence comes from Stegodyphus mimosarum, assembly GCA_000611955.2. Taxonomy (NCBI): domain Eukaryota; kingdom Metazoa; phylum Arthropoda; class Arachnida; order Araneae; family Eresidae; genus Stegodyphus; species Stegodyphus mimosarum. The sequence goes on along the minus strand of KK113641.1, from coordinate 294,247 downwards.
TGAGTTCTTCTGAGTAAGTAATTCTCCAGATCTTCTTTTCTTACCTGACATCGCGACACCACCGTAGAATCGCAATGATTGCAAAATCTTCATAACAGATGTTTGAAACTATTTCGAAGTTTTTACGATTCTCAATGAAAATTTCAATATTTAATTTGATTCAGATGATGTCAGCAACAACCATAAGTTTAAACATCCGAAATACTATATAACTCGAGAAACAGTTGAGTATTAAATCATAGCATGAGAGCAAGTATCCTATCTTGTGACAATAATGAAACTCATAGCAGCAGTCTTTTTTAAAGCAGAAGATAAAATTTAAAAGCAGGAAATAAGAACTCTGATACATTTGCTGAAGATAATTAAAATTATAACTTATAACAAACTATAACTTGAACTATCAGACTTCATTCTTAGATACTCATTTGCCGAATGTAATTAAAATTATTAATTTAGACCCTAGAATAAATTTGAATTTGACTTCATCATCATCTAATGCAATGCATCTTTGCATTTTGTAACATATCTTATATACTGGATGATTTACCACTTAATATACACTCACATCCAAAAGTTAAGCATGAAAATGTAAAATGCAAAAAAATCAACAAATACTGCTTTGATTGACACAAAATTCGGCAGAAAAGTAGCATATATATTTATGTATAAAACAAAATCAATAATTATATACAGAAATGAAAACAATATTAAATTTATGTAAGTTATCAGAGAATGACATAGCGGAGACTTAAACAGAATTATGTATAAAATGAAAATAAACAGCATAAAAAAAGGACATTAATAGGGTATGTCATCCCCCTCATCTGTACACAAAGTTTACACCTTGTAAAAATGCTTTCAATTAAATGGTCAACCACCGCAGAATTAAGCAATCGCCATTCTACTTGTAGAGCAGTTTCCAGCTCAATAAGAGTGGCTAGAGGTGGGAAACGTGAAGATACAGCACGGCCGAGAGCATCCTAAAGATTTTCAATGGGATTAAGGTCGGGCGAATATGCTGGCCACGCCATACGCGCAATCCCTTCACTCTCCAAGTAGTCATCGACGATGTCAGCTCTATGGGGACGTGCGTTATCGTCCATTAAAACAAAAGTAGGGCCAACTGCTGCAGCGTACAATCTCACAATGGGTTCTAGGAATTCGTCTCGATACCAGACAGCCGTCAAAGAACTCTTGTTTCAAGATGTGCAGGTCGGTGCGATATGCTAATCAAATCCTTGCCCACACCATAATGCTTCCGCCTCGGAATGCATGATGTTCGCTGATGTTTTGGGACTCATTGCGTGTTCGTTGTTCAAGCCATATACTTATACGCTTGTCATCTGGCTCCAGAGCAAATTTTGACCCATCAGTAAAGATGACATTGCCCCAGTCAGACACATTCCAATGGACATGTTCCCGGCACCACTGTAATCGTGCCCCTCTTGATTGGACGGATAGAGGAACACAAACTCGAGGTACCCGGGCGTACAGTCCACTCAGATGTAATCTTCGGCGTACAGTAGCTGCAGATATCGCCTTATTAATGGACGCTGTAGCCATCGATGTCACACGTGTGGAGGTTAGCTCTGCGATTCCGCTTGGCTACGATAACAATATATCGATCTTGCGCGGGGGTTATAACCCTTGGGCGACCGGCTACGGGCCTTCGGACAACTGTTTGGAATTGTTTCCATAAACGTGAAATTACAGAATGATGAACGCCGAAGAAAAGAGCAACATCTGTGATCGACTGTCCTGCTTCAATGCGCTCCACAGCACGCCAATGCTCAGAATCTTCCATTCGTCTTCTGGAAGTCATAGAAATACGTATGTCTTGAAAACAAATTGCACGAAAGTTTTAAACACCTTCTATCAGCACTTACAATCAACTCCTGTAACCCTTCATAAAGCTGGCTTCTTATAAGACTGCCTTTTTTGCATATTTCTTGACACGAAAACTCGATTGGCTGTTACCTAACATATTTACATACTTCAATCTACCTCTGCAGGAAATTGCATCCTCTTCAATTCTGACTGGCTTCCAGAAATTAGCATTTTCCTCTCCGTGCTTAACTTTTGGAAGTGAATGTATTAGCGCCTCGATGAGGTTATCCATTCCACTTTCGGAGAAGGAGAAGCATTTTCAAGTAGGAATCGCAATTGTTAAAGAATTACATTAAACCAGTGATTCTCAACCTGTGGGGCCCTAGGGGGCGCGAGCACACTAATGGGGAGGGGCGGGCATATCCAAGAGAAAATGTTATTTAAAAAAAGTGATTAAGTGACTGAAAGGAAAGAACACACACACGCATACAAAACAAAATACATTTCGACATATTTAATAATTAACTTATTAAATTAAAACAACTTACTAAATTAAAAACAAATTTAATAATTATTAGTGACTTCCTTGGGCCTGTCTTTCAGATCAAAGTTTTTCGAAGGAGGGTTTAATATTAGAAATAGACACTCTCAGTTCTTTTTCTATATTTAGCTGAGATCTCTATTTTGTCTTCAAAGCCACCGCAGAAAATCCAGTTTCACAAAGGTAAGATGTTGAAAATGGTAGTAGAATGCGAAATGCCCTTGTTTTTAGTGCAGAAAACTCATCATCCACTCCTGCCCAAAATTCAAAGAGTGATTTATTACTAAATTGTCTTTTGGTTTCGCCGCTTACCATTAAGTCTATGAAGGTTTCTTTCTCTTCAATTGAGAGTCCTTCGGGAGTATTTTGAAATGGATCCCTCACCCACTTGTAACTTGATATCAGTTTGTCGTCAGCAAGAAAGTACCTTTTAAAATTCTTTGCTAGCATTGCTAAATGATTTTCAATGGTTACAAAAATAACTTTTACATGTTGTTCTTCAGCCTTGTAAGTTTTAATACAATCATTCAAATTTGCAAACATTGTAAGTTTCCTTGCTTTAAATTTCTGCTCCACAATTCCAATTTCCTACAAAAAGCATTAACTTTATCACTCGTATCCAATATATGCGCATTTGCTCCTTGCAGTCGAAGATTCAAGTTATTTAATTTCTCGAATATGTCGACCATGTAGCTCAATTTCATCACAAATAAACTATCGCGAAAATTCTCAGCTTCCGGTCTGTTTTCTCTTCAAGGAAAACGGCGATTTCTTCTCTTAATTCATAAACACGTTGCAAAAATTTCCCTCGTGATAACCATCTTGCCTCGCAATAAAATAGTAACCCTGAACGTACTGCACCCATGTCTTTACAAAGTGCGGAAAAGATTCTTGATTTCATGAGTCTCATTTTTATATAATTTACTACGGTTACAACCGTAGTTAACACAATATTCAAACCAGGACTCATTTCTGTGGAAGCCAAAGCTTCTCTGTGGATCATGCAATGTGTCCAGACGCACTATCGCGATTTTTGTTTCACAAGTGCTTGAATACTTTGGAATCTTACGGACATAGAACGAGCACCATCGGTGCATATTCCGAAGCAATTTTTCTATTCTATGTTTGCCTCGTTCATAAAATCATTTAAGATAGCAAATAATGCGAGTGCTGTTGCTTTGAGTTCTATTAGTTTGCAGAAAAGTAATTCTTCTACTACTGACAAATCATAACAAAATCTAACATAGGCAATGAAATGAGCATCTTTATTACTATCTGTTGCCCCATCGAGTTGTATTGAAAACAATTTGTCACGCAACTTCAACAAAACCTGACACTCTACATCTTCAGCTATATCAGCAATTCGACGGGCAACAGTATCATTTGAAGGAGTATAGACTGCAATTGTTTTGCAAAATTATCTCCAAACATAATTTCTACAATCTCAATTGCAGCTGGCAAAATAAGCTCTTCACCTATGGTGTGAGGATTTTTACATCTGGCTATTTTATATGAAACTTTGTAAGAGGCAATTAAAGCTTTTTCGTTCACAGACAAAGTTTTTTTAAACAATGATTTTTGCTTTTCATATGATTTTAATATTAATTCGAAGAATTCTCTGGGTTTGTTTTCGTACTCACTATGAAGCGTTTCCAAATGTCGTTTAAGTTTCATGCTGTCTGCCGCCAACATTTTTGAGCAAATGATACACAGGGGCCTTTCTTCTTCATTTACTTCAGTACTAGTGAACCCAAAATTTAAGTATTCTTGAGAATATTTTCTTGATTTTATTTTCGGAACCACGCTCGTGTGTGTACTTGTTGATGCTTGTCTATCGTCTAATGCTCGCTTACGCCCGCTTAAAAAATTATCCATGATTCTGCATAAGTTTGCTGCCGTGAATATTTAATACGGTGAATTGCAATTACACGAAAATATATATAACATACACATTCAGAATAGATTCAATAGCGATAGAAGGATCGACTCGAATGAGATTGTCTGGAATTGAAATTGGCGTCATAGAACTTTCTCCTTCTCCCTATGAGAAAACATTTGTTCCTTCTCCCTAGAGAAAACATTTGTTCACATCTGCGCACGCTCCTAACTTAACTTTTAAGCTGACCAGACAAATTCCAGACAAATCGAAACTTCTCGCGAAACCGTGAGAATGCCCGACATGGCGGTACGCTAGAGCAATAAAAAGGCATAGGATTCTTGTTTTTTCAATGCTGAGGATCGGTGTTGCAAAATGTCAATAAATTTCCGTATTCTTGGTAATTTGTAAAGTTTAAAATTAAGGTTGTAGTGTAGGTTTAGCGCCAAAATACTCAAAATGCATTAATATTGTATACATTTTATTGTATGCGGTGGAGAGAGGGGGCGCGATGAAAATTATGATTGAAAATTGGGCCGTGAATACTAAAAGGTTGAGAAACATTGCATTAAACTATTACTGACTTCTATTTTATGGTTTAATATATTTAAGAAACTACGAATTAATATTAAGGAAACAAAATGTTTATAATGCAGAGAGGATATTTTCTAACAGATGACTTCGACACACTAAACCTAGATAAAATTTAAGATTTTGTGAAAATACAATATATAATTTCTCTTTACTTTGCTTAGTTCTGTTATTTTCACACTTAATTTCGGATTATAAAAATTGAAGCGTACTCAGACATTCAATTAAAACAATACATAGTTCAAAATAATTTACTGAATTAAATTTCTTACATACCACCCGAAACACATTGCTAAAATTAGTTGCCTTCGACATTCTTCGGACAAAGATTGATTCAATTTTTTACATTAAATATAAATAAAATTTTAAGTTTGGTCACAATATAAGACGTATTATCTATTTACTTACTAGTTCGGTTATCTTCACACTTAATTTCGGGTTATAAAAATAAAAATGTACGCAGATATTCATTAAAACGATAAATAGTTCAAATAAATTAAATAAGTCGAATTCCATACATACCACACGAAATACATTTGTAAAATTTCACAAATTTGAATTTTCTTTCCTCTACTGTTTCATTTTCAAGTATGCTGCAGCGAGTTGCAGCAATGGCTAATGCGAACAAGTATACAGTTAAAATAGTCATGACAAAAAATGTCTCGAAGATGTCAAACCTTGTAAAGTTTCTAACTGGAAGCTATTGGAAAACATTTTATACTTCGCTAGAAAACATGTTACTTTTTTCCTGTTTCCTAAGATGCTCAAATATTTACTTCCCCTCTTCTACAGCAAAAACAAGGGTTTTTCCAAAACGCAATCGTACTCAGACTTTCCTTATCTTAAAATACAACAAATGACTTTTCGTGAGTAAAATCAATTTTGATGTAGTTAAAAGCAACACGCATCGAAATGAAGGCCGGATATAGGATATTATAAGCCAACTTCAGTTTTCGAAATCAGCCAAGCTTTACAATTTTTGATTTTCCCGTTTTCTCTTTCGTTAAAATATCTGGTGTAATCATTCGAATATTTTTTTAATTTTCCAAATTTATGCAGTAATTTGCATGCTGCTGCAAGCTACGAGCTCGCGCTTACGTCTCTAATTAATCTCTCCGAAGTGCCAGGCAGAAACTGACAATTTATTTATTAGAACTAATAATGACGCACAGCTGTAAATAGCACAATAAATAGCTATAAATAACTAAAGGAATAGTTACGGTTATTTAGTAGTTCTCTCTAAGCACATTAGAAATAAATCTAAGTTCCAAAATTACTCGAAGACTGAACTCTAAAACCCAATTCTACTGCCGCTCTTTGAACTACAAGCGTCTTAGAACAAACTAATAAATGATTTGTCCTGGTTCTTGGAGACGTATTTATATAGTATTGCAAGGGTTTCTGGAAACTTCGGTGTACTGCTAGGAAAGACACACTTCCTGAAACTAAATAAGCAAAAAGCTTAATTACCTAATAAGCGGAAATAATCCAGATGAACACTCTGATCCTTAGGCCGGTAACCAGAAACACAATGTAAGAAAGAGAGACATCGAGAGGTTGCAGAATGTCAGTGGAAAGATAATACAAATATTCTCTGAAGTGGATATGAGCTATAATACTGAAAACTAATTTATCCAAATTACAAGTAAACTAATATATACTGAAGCAGGAAGAGCAGGAGAATAAGGAGTAACAAGAGAAAAAAATCTATGCACAACACTAAAATCAAATGCTATGCAATTTACATAGATGCCCAATATCAGTAATGAATATGCATAGAGATAGGAGGTGCATAGTAAGTTCACATTAAAAGCAAACAAAATGTATTCTATATGCAGAATTACGCAGAAACAGTTGCATGTAAAATTCGTTTGCAACTATGTGCAATAATTTTGTATCAATAAATGATGCAGAATAAGTAACGGCTGTGGTTATTTTCCTGATCGCTTTACGTTTCTACTAATATTCTTCATACACGCTACTCAATGCTCAGTAGCTGATATACGCAGAAGAGAACATACATATATGAAATAATGATGACCTGGAGAGATCATTCCCTTTAATGCTGAAATGATATTGTAGCGAAAATTGCTCCTTTCGACTGAGCTCCTCATAGCTCAGTGGATAAGACGCAGGACTCGAGAGACGAAGGTCGCAGGTTCGAAACCTATCAAAGGCAAGATGCCTCATAATCGATTTTTATGTAAATTTCCTTCTTATTAACCTGTTTTCTTTATGTTCCTGAATATTCCGAGTCTGAAATGTTCCAGTATGCTAATCAGCTGAAGTATATAAGTAGTTCTTCATTTAGTTCGAATTAATAAAGTCTTGAGTTTAGACTTGAGTACTTGCCTGTTCATTCGTACGATTTCTTCATCTACGCGACAGTTTGGTGGAAGCCCCGGGTACCACTCAAGTTACTACGGCAGAGTTACGCCAAAGCCTTCGGATTCGAGGACTTCCTCCTGAGTTCGGGCTCTTACGGGATTCGCATATAAGACCGAGAAAGATGGTTGATGAAAAGGCAACCGAGCAGAATCCTCCAGCAGGAGCTAGTTCCGCTTCGAGTAACATCGCACCAATACCGATCCTGACGTACCAACTACCCAGAAGCCCGTGTATATTCACCGGGGACGGCCAAGAAGATACTAATAGATGGCTCAAGGACTTTGATCGAATCGCCAACTATAACCACTGGGATGACCAAATGTGCTTGGCGAACGTCATTTTTTACCTTGCCGGAACCGCTCGACAGTGGTTCGATAATAATGAAGACACATTTACTAGTTGGACTGTTTTCAGGAATGCTCTTAAGAACGCATTTTCCCGTACAGCTGACGTGAAGCGCCAAGCTGAGCGATTACTACTCACACGTGCGCAGCAAATCGATGAGACGTCTGAAGCTTACATTCAAGATGTTCTTTCTCTCTGCCGAAAAGCAAACCCGTCCATGTCTGAAGACGAGAAAGTGGCCCATCTCATGAAAGGCATTGCTGAGGATTTGTACCAGGTCCTGTCGTCCCAGGACTATGACAGTGTCGATGCCTTCGTGAAACGCTGCCGTCACATAGAAAGCCTTCGACGAAGACGTATCGCCCGACCACGATTTCAGAGGCTACCTAATGTCTCCGCAGTGTCGGCCGATGCGGACGCCGGTGAATTGGAGTCTCTAGTGCGCGCCATCGTTAGGCAAGAGCTTCAGAAATTCCTGCCACAAGTTCAGGGCTACACGAAAATAGAACCTGTAGCATCGAATGACATAGCATCTATGGTCCGGGAAGAGGTTATAGAGGCGTTGGCACCACTCACAGGAGCAGAGAGAAGCAAAAACACTATCCAATGTTCACTTCCAGTCAGGCCGCAGCCAAGACATGAAATTAGCCAGAGAACTACTCCACAACGTAGGACAGATCTGTGGAGGACTGACGATAATGTGCCTCTGTGTTTTCATTGCGGACGCCCAGGACACGTTCTGAGGTACTGTAGGGAGAGACGCCAGATATTTGAAAATGCAAGAGCTGCAAAGACATTCAACCCTCGACGGGACAGAGATACTGATTCTACATACGGTTTCGACGACTATTATGCACAACCTACTTCTTCCCGAATAAGGAGCAGTTCACCTTATCCGCGACGCTCTCTCAACCGCAGACAATCGCAGTCGCCAGTACGCCGCTCCAGCCGTTCCCCACGCCGAACCAATGAGGAAAACTAGCTCAAGCGACCTGTGCAGGAGGTGAGGCCGCAGATGAAGAAAATCCTCCGACGTACACCACAGCCAAGTTGAAAAAGAATACCACTTTTATCACCGTGAACGGACAGTGTGTAAAAGCTCTTGTTGATTCGGGAGCCGATTATTCCGTCATATCTGAGGAGTTACGTCGACAGCTGAATGCTCCTATGTTTACTGAAAATGGACCTATATTGAAAACTGCCTGCGGTAAACCTGTAGCCGCCTCGGGGCGCTGTGTATTGAAAGTTGATTTAAATGGGACTAAGAGGCCGTTTGAATTCCTTGTGTTTCCTGAATGTAGTCATCAAATAATACTTGGATGGAACTTTTTTCGTGCCACCGATGCCGTTATCGATTGTGGAAATCAAGAACTTCAGCTTGCAGAAATCCTTCCAGACAATGAATATTTAAATAAGTCGGAGTCTTCCTTGTTTGCCGCAACCGATTATTTAATTGAAGCAAACACCACAAGGCGAATATGTGCCTTGAGTTCAGAACTACAGGAAGCAGATGGAGCTATGATTGTTGGAAATAGATTTCTGATGTGCGAAAAAGAACTATCAATACCAGCTTCAATTGTCACTATAGAGGATGGTTGTGGTAAATTATGGGTAACTAATTGTTCTCGACGAACCCAACTGATACCGAAAGGGATGAATGTGGGCTGTTTAACGAGCATAAAAAACGACGCTATTTGCTCCCTAAGTGGTCAGATTCCAGAAGGTTCCAAGGGACATAGGTTCAAGAATACGTTATCTCAAGAAAACTTAAAAGAAATTTTCGATACTGATCTGACCAATGCTGAGAAAGACGATCTACTGAGTCTACTGGATGAATTTAGTGACGTTTTTGACTTTAACAGTATTGCGAGAAAATCCCGATGCAATGCGGTGAAGCACAGGATTGATACAGGTGACAGTGCACCAATCAAACAAAGGCCGTACCGTGTGTCAGCCGCTGAGAGGCGTGTGATTGCAGACGAAGTGCAACGAATGCTAAAAGAAGACGTGATACAACCGTCAGACAGCCCATGGTCATCTCCAGTCGTGCTTGTGAAGAAGAAAAATGGTGAATGGCGTTTTTGTGTCGATTACAGAAAATTAAACAAGGTAACCAAAAAGGACGTCTATCCGTTGCCTCGCGTCGATGATGCCTTGGACTGCCTAGCTGGTGCAAAAATTTTCTCTATGATGGATCTGAAGTCAGGATACTGGCAAATAGAGGTTGATGATAAAGACAGAGAAAAGACAGCTTTTGTGACTCCAGATGGTCTCTATGAATTTAAAGTCATGCCGTTCGGATTATGCAATGCTCCAGCCACGTTCGAACGGATGATGGATACGGTACTAAGAGGCCTCAAATGGAATATTTGCCTTTGCTACCTCGACGACATAATCCTGTACGCTCCTAATTTCAAAGAACACCAAAAGCGTTTGAGGGAAATACTGAAATGCATCCAAAGAGCAGGATTGACGCTAAATTCCAAGAAATGTTCATTCGGCAAAAAGAGGCTGACTATCCTGGGACACTTAGTCGATCAACATGGGATATATCCCGATCCACAAAAGGTAGAGGCTGTAGCAAAGTTCCCTGTTCCGCAGAATATCGCCGATGTCCGAAGTTTTCTGGGCTTGTGCTCCTACTACCGACGATTCATTAAAAATTTCGCGGATATCGCACAGCCCCTGCAGGACTTGTTGAAGAAAGATGCAAAATTTTCTTGGAACGAGTTACAGGTTGAATCTTTCGCAAAGCTCAAAAGATTGCTGACCAGTGGCACTGTTTTGGGACATTTTATTCCAGACGCAGAAACGAGGATACATTCTGACGCTAGCGGCTATGGCATCGGTGCAGTACTGGTTCAGATTCAGAAAGGCAAAGAAAAGCCAATAGCCTATGCATCCAGGTCCCTTACTGCAGCTGAAAGGAACTATTCTACGACCGAAAAAGAATGCCTTGCCGTCATCTGGGCAATCAGTAAATTCAGGCCATATCTCTACGGAAAACCCTTCACGGTAGTCACGGATCACCATTCTTTATGCTGGCTGGCCAATGTTAAGGATCCATCCGGAAGACTTGCAAGGTGGGCTCTCAGGCTGCAGGAATACGACATAAATATCGTCTATAAGAGCGGTCGCAAACACGCCGATGCAGACTCACTATCAAGGAAGCCCCTTATAGAACCAATAATTGAAAACAATGAAGACATCCCTTTCTTTGCAGCCATCGTAGATTACGGAAAAGAGCAGCAGAAGGACAAACAATTAAAATCCATTATTACAATTCTCAAGAGAGGTGACACATATCAAAATTATCAAATGAGAAATGGTATACTGTACAAAAGAAGCTATGATCCTATGGGACAGCAATGGCTCTTAGTAGTACCAAAGCAACTTCGTAGTGAGGTTCTAAGAAGCCTTCATGATGCTCCAACCGCTGGACATCTCGGATTTGCCAAAACGTACGACCGAATAAGCAGGAAGTACTATTGGCCAGGGCTATATGGGAGCACACGGCGGTATGTATCACACTGCCGAGAATGCCAAAGACGGAAATCGCCACCTCAGCTTCCACCGGGACAGCTTCATCCAATAAAACCCCCCGACTCACCGTTTACCAAAATTGGGATAGATTTACTTGGACGCTTTCCTATTACTCGAAATGGGAACCGGTGGATAATAGTTTGCACAGATTACCTTACCAGATTTACAGTCACAAAGGCAATACCGACAGCTGAGGGCACTGAAATTGCCAAGTTTATAGTTGAAGAAATTGTACTGAAGCATGGTGCCCCCAAAGAGATGATAAGTGACCGAGGACGCAACTTCCTATCTACCGTTGTTAAAGAAGTCATTCAACTATGCAAGACGTCTCATCTTCTGACGACTGCATACCACCCTCAGACCAATGGCTTAACTGAAAGATTCAATAAGACACTGGTAGACATGCTGTCCATGTACGTAGACGTTGAACAGAAAAATTGGGATACTGTTCTACCATTTGTAACCTATGCCTATAATTCAGCGAAACAAGACACAACGGGATTCAGCCCATTCTTTCTCATTTATGGTAGAGACATCCAGACTCCTCTCGACGTAATTTTTCCATACAGTATCGAAGATTCTGACAATAGTTATGCGCAACATCTGATCACTAGAGCTGAAGAAGCTAGACAGCTTGCAAAACTCAATATTCTTAAAGCGCAAATCACAGACAAGCGCCGATATGACGAAAGGCATCGACCTGTCAGCTACAACATTGGAGACTTAGTCTGGGTCTTCACTCCAGTACGAAAGGTTGGATTATCCGAAAAGCTCCTAAAACGTTACTTTGGACCGTATCGAATAACACGACGGCTCTCTGACGTGACGTACGAAGTAGAAAGTATAGAACAAAATAAGAAGAGACGGAATTCAAAAGACATCGTTCACGTGTTGAGATTGAAGCCCTATCTTGATCCAAAAGTACAACTAGACGATGAAAGAAAGTCCAATATTCCCAGGAGACCTGTTACAAGAAGCCAGACCAGATCACAGCGGGACGCTGCTTCTTCCTAAGAAGGGGGAAATGTAGCGAAAATTGCACCTTTCAACTGAGCTCCTCATAGCTTAGTGGATAAGACGCAGGACTCGAGAGACGAAGGTCGCAGGTTCGAAACCTATCAAAGGCAAGATGCCTCATAATCGATTTTTATGTAAATTTCCTTCTTATTAACCTGTTTTCTTTATGTTCCAGAACATTCCGAGTCTGAAATGTTCCAGTATGCTAATCAGCTGAAGTATATAAGTAGTTCTTCATTTAGTTCGAATTAATAAAGTCTTGAGTTTAGACTTGAGTACTTGTCTGTTCATTCGTACGATTTCTTCATCTACGCGACAATATATATGCAATGGGAATAGGCTATGGCTGTGAGGAATGAATCTATCTTGGAACTGCTCCATCCATTGATCCCTCTTTCCTGCAACTTTTCAAGAATTTTGTGGAATGTTAATAGTGTGTTGTGTAAGGCAAAAGTCAGAATTCAACTTGCTTTGCGAGTTTGTCTGCTGTTTCATTGCCGATGGTAAAAGTATATGATGGCAGCCAACAAAACATTGTCTTGTCTTTCTAGGCATGGAAAAAAGGAGTCTTTAGATATATTTCATTGCTGTTTTTTTATTTATTTTTTTGTCGACTCATAACTGCAGTGAGACTAGAAGCAGAGTTATAAAATAATACGATGCTAAATCTTGGTATAAATTATGGCTTGTTTAATGATGCGTAATTCCGCCAGACATATAGTATTGTTACGAATTTCACATTTATTTGGCTATTTATTTAGAACTGCAATTAAAATTGCTTTATATTTCCCGTGCAACGCAGACAATTTTTGAAAAGAAAGCTACGTCAAAAAAAAAATAATAATAATAATAATAATAAAATTAAAATAAAAGAGCGCTTGCGTTTAATGTTTAATAAAGCAATCCAGAAAAATCAAGATTGTTCCAGTGATAATTAAAAAGCTTATAAAAGCCGAATTGAAACATCTCATCTCAGTTGTTGTTGTAGTTGTAGCTATAAAAAGCGAACTGCTGTTTGTTTACTTAATGCTGTTATTGATTGTAGCGATTTCGCATTTCGCTGTGAGATAGAATTATTTTATCTGTTTCGAACTGAGTTTTTGGTAAACGTTTGAGATATTGTGATATTGCACGAATATCTCTGAAGAAATATTTCAGCATTTTGATTTATTTCTTGTGGAAAGTATAAATTTTTGTTAACTTTTTACGACTTGTGCATTCAATCCATAAAGAAATCGTACGCACGCAAACAGTATTGTGATCTGTTAGTTTCATTTTCCTCTTGTGCGCATATCTGTCATGGACACTGGTGTGCAAAAATTAAGGACGAGACGGTTTTTTCAATATAACTTTGTACAAAAGCTTTCCAAATCAACACATTTAATACCGTAAGATCCCCAATACGTAAGGACATGAGTAATGTAAGCAACACTTACTAAAAGAGAAATCAAAGCGATAAAAAGAAGCTTTATTGAAAAAGTAGCACGGAGCGCAATGCGACTGAAGGCCGAAACGTCCCTGTGATGGGTGTCCAGCAAGAAACATCCGGTCTTTAATAGGGGATATGATCTCCCCTGACTGCTAGGCAGGTTTCACATCATTTGTGCATGCTGGATATGTGGTTGTTAATGAGCTGTTGAGACACTGCTGCTCGTTCCTCTTGTAGCACCAATCGCAGTTTCGGAATCGTTACTGGTGATAAGTTACGTGCTGCCACGGGTCTCCCTAGTAAGTTCCGTACATGCTTGACGGGATTTAGATCCAGAGACCTTGCCGACCAATCCATGTGTTCAATATCTTCACTCTCCAACAGCTCTTCGACAGTAACTGTGCGATGAGGTGGAGCGTTGTCGTCCATGAAGAGGAACTGAGGACCCATAGCCCTTGTGAAAAGACGCATGTAAGGAAGAAGAACCTCGTTACAATAGCAGTCCCAGGTGACGAACCTCCTTGGGAGATATGAAGGTCGGTCCGGCTACCAAGCATTATGTCTGCTCGAACGAGAACTCCGCGACCTCCAAAACAGTCCCTTTTGATGATGTTGAAGGGGTTATTGCGTGTTCCCCGCTCTGTCCAGATGTGTATGTGTCTAGAATCGCAACTCAGACTAAATCTGCTCTCATCTGTAAAGAGTACTCGTCCCCATTCATTGTCTCTCCAATTCCGGTGTTCCCGGCACCACAGAGAACGCCTTCTCCGATGGGCAGGCGTTAGAGGTACACACCGTACAGGGCGTCGTGCAAACAGACCACCACCGTGCAGTCTTCTGGCCACGGTAAAACGCGATATCGGTCGTCCAGTCGCCTGTGTCGTGTGTCTAGCGATTTCTCCCGCTGTCTGCCGCCTGTTTCTTCTGGCCTGTAAGGCAATATACCGGTCGTCTGCGGGTGTGGTTCCTCGTGGACGACCACTACTAAACCCCCGGATAGCTGTTCCTGTAGTTTGAAATTGTCTCCAAAGTCGTGAAACGATGCTGTGAGCAATTCCGAACTCTGCTGCCCCACTTGTCACACCGCGGCCTTCCTCCAACTTCCCAATGATTCGACCTCGGGTAAAAGCATCCAGATGTCGTCTAACAGATTGATTATTCGCCATTTCTCGCTGAGGCAGCAACTCGATGTGATTTTAACTGCTATACGGCGTGCAATCTCTTTGCCAGAAATACTGATCTTACACCGACAACATGCTTTATACTATTCAGACACTCCCCCATTACCTTACTTAATATCATATCTGCGCATGTGCTACCGTACATCACCTTACTTAATCTCCTGATTGGTCTTTCTGTCCGCTCTGCCTCTTCGTTCAGCTGATATGCTAATTTTTTGACTTCGTCCTTAATTTTTGCACACCAGTGTATATAAGAAAAAAAATTCCAATCTGTTCTTTTGACTTTTTTTTTTCTTTTTTGAGACGTCTGTAAAAAGAGCTGAAGGAGTCCACATAAAAGGCTAACACTTCAGACTGCAAGAGTCCAATATTAAATGGAATTTCAATGTCATGATGTTCATAGTAACTATATACATAGGTGTGTTGCTGCAAAGAGTGGTATGCTGGAGTCGAGTTGTACATATAATAGCTTCTTCGCGCTGTTGTTGGTACAAAACCTTCTTCGCATTGCCGCGTTCTACCAAGTCTAACCATAAAGCACTCGCAGAAGTTGTCCTGTGCATTCGACAGATTCTTAGTAAGAAGAGTCACTGACATGTTTGTAGATGATTTGTTAATTGCACTGTAGGCCAAAATTAAAGGATATAATCTGACGAAACAAACAATATTCCAGAAGCACTGATGCAAACTTTGAAGGTCCGAATTCACGGAAGTAATAAAATCTTCGCCTTATTAGAGCCCTTGTCAGTATTATTCTCAAGCATCACATATTACGAAAGAACTGGCTTCAGACATTGAACCAGTGAGTGAAGAAAAAAATGAGGTACAGTTTTTTTTAATGGAAGCATGTAATTAGTTCATTAAGAATTAGAAATGTGGCAACTTAGCTCACCATTTTTTGCTACAGAAAAATAGTAATAAATCAGCTGAAGCTGAAACAGCAAAAGGGAATTAAAAAGTAGTTTTTCAACGCGGCTCATCTAACCGTGGATTAAATGGCATTGTTTTACTAAATGTTGTGCTGCTCAGGATTGTTCGAAAGGAAACTTTAAATTATGCTGAGCGTTACTAGATAATGACAGTGAGATATTTTGGATTAAAAAATCTTTGTAAGATACCCTTTAAACTATTCAAAGAGCAAGGTTATTTGTATATGCTTTTGCGTTCACGAAAGCCATACTACAGTATAGCGAAGTTAGCATTGAGGAATATATTGAGGTAGAAGCATTTGTTACAGAAATTATTACTGCCACTTTAACTGGAGATATTGAAATCTCCAGTATAAATATTCAGATTATTTTTAAGCAAATGTGCTTAATTCTAGCTGATGCATGCAATCACTCAAAGGAAAGTATTCACATTTTAATAGGAGCGAATAATTTTTGGAATATCATTAAAGAGCCAAAAGTAGAAAAAGCAACTAAAATGCTAAACTGCATACAAACTGTTCTTGCGTTTACACTACAGGGAATGCAATATAATTTTGAGGATAAAAATTGGGAAGATGTAGTATCAAAAATTTTTGCATTGGCACCCATATGCAGATGTTATTGAATTTAAAATAGTTAAGATTTACGGATTTTAATAATTTGTGAATTGTAGATGAGAATTTAATTAAACAATTTGAAGATAATTTGAGGTATGTACATGAAAGATACGAAACGCGTTTGTTGTGGAGAAGGAAGTCAACGGATTTAAAGAACAACTTTCGTCTAGCTAAAAAAGATTTAAGGATTTAAAAAATAATTTCGAAAATAAAGTATGGTCATCAAATCAATACAAGGATGTAATTGAAGATCAGTAGAGTAAGAAAATAATGAAGAATGTTCTATAACGCAAAAGACTATTTCCTGTTACATAGAGCAATTATGAAAACCGGTAAGGATACTCTTAAAATTCGCGTGATTTTCAGCTGCAGTTCGAAAAAGAAATTAAATCTTTCTTTAAATGATTATTTAGAGACTGGTTTAAATTTGAATCCTAATTTAATGGATATTATTTTAAATTTCAGGAAATTAAAAATTAAATTTTATGATTATATAAACAAAGCATATTTGAGAATTGTTTTCTTCTTATAGATGCTTCTACCTGCATTATTCCGAGCATATACTAAGATTTTAACTTTTAAAAAATCTTTCATTAAATTAGCAATTATTCTTTGTTTCCTAGGAGATACTCAAATTGAATATTAATAATTCAAATGTAGGTGCATTTGTATCCTTTTGCTTCAACTTCTTTCTTATAAGAAATTGCACCCGTATTGGTAACAGTCAGATCATACCTTCACTCAACTGAATATCTCATATCAGCAAAGTTGATACACGCTGGTGGTTGTCGAAGGTTCTATTCTCTTCTGGAGCTAAATAAAGCTTCTGTTTTTTTTTTTTTAATTTATTTAAATTTCACGTACACACGCACAATAAGCATATGGTCAGTTTCGCTCGGGAAGTCCTTAACAAAGGCTCACCAGCGGCCGAGCGGTTAAAAGCCGGTGAACATTGTCAGTTCAGTCCGGGATTTGCGTCAGGGTGAACGGGCAGGCTGCATGGGCGTTTTCGAGGTTTTCCCCATGTGTAACGTGGACACGAGCCAGTTCCCCTTAAAATGTCTCTCCCTTTCCGTGTTTGGGCCTAATGGCAGAGCACACGATAAATAAATAATAATAAATATAGTTCTTAACAATGTTATTTTTCCATATAGGGAAACAGTGCCAACATAAATTTGCATAATCATACAATCTAATTCATTTATACTACTTTATGCATATTATTTAATTTATCTTATTTCATATTTTACCCAGAGACTGAATTACTTTTCGGCATAAATCTTTTTTTTTAATTAAAAATGAAATTGTCATCCCTGTGGTGAACTAACAACGAGAAATGCTATTTTAATAATATTTGCAATCTCAGTATTCCTCACATTCTTTTGCACAATGAAAATACGAGGTAAACTCCTGCAGAAGTGACCTGCATAACAACATCTATATTTTCACAGGATAATTATCTGGTTACGATAAATCCAGTCTTTATATGCACATGTAAATAAAAGTCGGAATATTTGTATTACAACCAAGGCCCAGACGACATCAGAATGTGAACGAACCTAGCTGTTAGCGTTCATTGATTTTACCGCTCGACTTTTAGTGGCTTTATATAAATAAATAAATAAAGTTAATAAATCCACCTGAAATTTTATGATATTAGTATCAGTTTCAACAATTTTTCAGTATCATCAAAAACGTATTTTTTTTCTTTATATTTCTCTTTTTTGTTGTAATTTTTGTATTTAATATTGCTGTCTGAATCGCGCAAAATGCAATGCAATACAATGAAATTATAATCAATGAAATATTTTTTTTAATAGTGAAGGAGAATATTAAAAAAAAAAAAACACGCCAAAGAAAAAAAAAGCTTTCATCACGAAAATGCAAGAAAGAACAATGAACAATAATGCAGTTGAAAAATGAAATACTTACGATAACAATGGAGGGATCAATAAATTAATAAAAACAGTAAGAATACTAATGAAAAAATCTGATATGCACACCACATGACTTCATTGTACGGAATATTAAATTATACGCATTTTGCATTTTATTTAAAGTTATTGCATTAAATTAAATCTACTTAGTCGACAATGCATAAAACGCAATAGAATAAATACACTCTTTAAAATTCAATATATTTGTTTACCATTGCGACACTCTGGCGCTAGGTTCACTTAGCAGCGTTAAATCTTCTTCATTTTCTAACTCAGAATGCACAAAAATTATGTATATAATCTGAAGAATTATCTAACAGTTGCCATATGTTCTATTCAAATACTATAATAAATCTAAAACGATGTGTAAAAGAAATTAAACAAACAAACAAAAAAATAGAAATAATTTTTGCACAGACGATTTAGTATTTCTCATTCAATTAATTTAGATCTCACTTCGCGACAAGGCAAAAATGCATAAAAACTCAAAATATCTATATTAAAAATTAGGAAGTAAATCTTAAACACTTATTTTCTCGAACAAATTCCGGAATGGGTTAAGCACGATTTAATTCGCAATAATAAAGGCACTATATTTGTTGTTTCGAAACTTACTTTCTGCAGATTGGCAATAAATCCACTATTCTGCTAAGTTTCGAATGTAAACAAATATGGCAGCTATGGCCAAAATGATTAGGCTTAGAAGCACTTAAACAACATTTAAATTGTTGATAATTCTGCAATTATAACATGCAAGTTAACTAAAGGCATAAAACCCTTAACCGGAAGCTAAGAGCAACATAATTCAATCATTTTTAGAGCAAAAAATGCACAATTTACAAACATATAACAATAAAGAAACTGAGCTCATTGAGCCGAGTAACAGAGTGGACATATATCTACACATATATTTATATATTTATGGCGCGGTCGATTGAAACCAAAATAGGAGGTGCACATCTACATGTTTACAGCAGTCCTATATACAAAATTTCAACGTTCTGAGGCTACTCGTTTTTGAGTTATGCCAGATAAATACATACATACTTACGAACTTAAGAACAGCTTAAATTGCGCCGAAGCCCACCGGAGAATGGCTCCGGTAATTCTCGGTTTTTGCGATAAATAATAATTTTACTTGGAGTGCGCATGAGCCCTAAATGAAAGGGCTCCGGCACTTCTTTTCTGTAAGTAAACCCCAGTTTCAATAGGAAAATTTTATTTTAATAACAGTTATTTCTTAAAAATCTATTCCAACTTCTGAATGCAAGCCTGTCTTTCCCTTAGACAGAGGTTGAGACTTTTAAGGAAAGAAAAGCCCCCGATCACCTATCAAAGGCTAATTCTGCAAGAAGTGCAACGATTTATGAAAGCGAGTAAACTTTTCGTTTTTCAACATTGTGAAAGTGATACCCTGGTCGTGCACATGCCACGCTAGCTACTTCCTACTGCAGAACTTCAGTAGACTTTTTGAACAATGTGACCAAACGCTGAGCTCACTATACTGTCAGTAATACAAAGGAGTCACGTTTATTCTCACGTAGTTAAAGGATCTTTCTTATTCAGGGAAAATTTCCACTTGACGGCTGGAACTACATCGACAGGATATCGCTAAAAGTCTTCCTCTTCTCTCTTTATTTTCAAAGCTACGTTTTTCCGTTACTGTTTTTAGAATTCTCACTATTCTTCTTAATGGCGCTTTAATTGTTTTATTTTTTTCATTGGTGTGGTGCAAAACAATGGTTTTTGTATCTTTCATCCCCTTGAACTACGCATTAAAGGTATAGCCAGTGCTGAAATTCAGACGGAGATCGGCTAATTATTAGCTATTAATTAGCGGAGTATTATTATTAGCTATTATTAGCGGAGATCGGCTATTAATTAGCTTCTGCATGGAATTGTAATCCAGTCGCAGCCCTAAATAAGATGAGGTTCGATAATTTATTTTTTATTTAATTCTTTATAATTAATTTAATAATTTATTGAATTTCTATTTATCTGTTTACAATTCTTTTAATTTTGGTTTAATTATTTAAATTTTTAATTATTTCATTTATTAGTCCAAAGGGATTTAGTCCCGAAGGACTATTACTTTCGTTTTGCGATTTTGCGTCGATTCACTCTGAATGCCCGTTTCACTTTTCAAATTGTTGCCACTAAATGTTATCGCTCTGCATTAAATT
>KK113641.1:236763-270030 GCA_000611955.2 Stegodyphus mimosarum | reverse complement strand
TTTTTTAAATATTATATTTATTTAATAATTTAACCATCATAGTTTACTATATATTTGTACTAGTCTAACAAGTTGAGGCACACTTTATTAGTATATGCTCATAACTCTAAGAGCTGTATTCAAGGAAATATAAATTAATTTTATTATATTCTTTATTTGCGAACTGAACGAAAAAAAAATGCAATTGAAAACAGTAAAACTGCAACCTTTTACATTTATCGATGCCCAAGATCCCCTTGCCCCGTCTCGAGAAATTCCTCAAAGGGGCCCAGATGGGGAGTGCTGACAGACGGCATCTACTGATAAGGATAGCGTCACTACAGGTTACAGTAAAAACAAGCATATAATATAAAGCAATTTCTAACTATTATTTAATGTCAGAGGCCTACAACCATAATAAATAAATGAATTTGAAGGCACTCTAATAATATATATTTGATTTAGTTTAGAGAAAATAAGGCTACTTATCTGAAAGCTCCTGTTTTCCTTCGGATAGCAGAAGAATGAACAGCGAGGAAAATGAGACCCCTTGTGCCCAGAAAAACTGTCACATTTGAGGGCGAGACACTTCGGAGAAAATTTTTTAAAATTTATTTGATTAATTAAGGCTTTTTTCCGGAAAACACACATAAAAATGTGGGAGCTGGCCAAGCTGCTGTCTCTATCGTTCGTGATCACAGCGCCCTGCCCACAGATGTCTTTCCATTTAAATTCCAGGTAACCATTTCGGAAGGCAGATACGATTAAAGCTACACATAAGGGTCGGATACGGTAACAGTTACAGTTTGGAATAGATTACAGTCTCAGCACCGATGGGTAATACTAGAGGATAGGCATTTCGTTACAATCGCGAGGAATACCCGCAAATAATTCTAAGTATTTGAGTGAGCTTATCTTTGTTTTCCCTATGCATAACACGAATATTAATCTTTTCTCTTTTCACAAGTAACCCTCCGAAGTGCCAATAAAGTAATAAGTAGTTCATATACTTTTACTATATATATATAGTACTTATATATATAAGTAGTTCATATACATAATGCTCCAATAAAGATCTCCGATGTGCTTTGTTGAGCAAATACTTAAGTAATTGTGCCCAGAAGTTAAGATATGTCATTTATGTCTCATTTTATGTGGATATTAAACTGACGCTTCTAAAGAAAAAAGAGCAGAAAGAATTTTAAAAAAAAAAAAAAAAAAAGAATTCTTGCTTTGTCAGCGGCATCTGGCGGTAACTTTTAAAGAACTTGTAAGTCTAACTTTTTTAGAGTAAGTTCGCTACCGTAAATCGATTGTGTGAATATAATCTCGGACGGGATTAAACGGCTGAAGGTGAGAAATGTTTACTGTTTGAACTGTAATAGAGTTGTTATACTTTGACTGAATTTACGTATTTTAAAGAATTTATTTTATATTTATTTCCTTTACTTTTAGCAACCATGCCTTTTACCGAGGATTTTTACCTCCCGTCTGAGGAAGAACTAAAAGTACAAGAAATTAATATCTCTACTCCTTTTTTAAAAGCAGGAGCTATTCATTTTGGAAAATATTGTGATCATCAGTGTAAAGTAAGTAATGTACATTCATATTTGCTTTTCAGTATTTATTGATATGACATTTTTTATGGAAACGATGTATGTATATATCTACAAAATTTAATGAAAAATACTTTTTTTTTTTTTGTATGTAAATGTAAATAGAGAAAACTTCTTGAAACCTAATACTTATACATAATACAACCGCTAGTCGTACAGTATTAAATGTGAGAAAAATTTGCAATAAGTATGTCGTTTTTTAGATGAAATTTTCCATGTTTGATATGCTTAAGATGTATATACATACTAAAAAATGTTACTGATGTGTGCATATTAAGTAACTGCAAAATTAAGAGTCTAAACAACCATATTAAGTAGTTTAAAAAATAGGGCATAAGGAAATTTTGGCAGGATTTTGCATGTTAGTACATAGAGGTAAGTGGGTATTTTTGGAAATTTGTTTCATATTCTCTGATTTAAGTACAAGACACCATAGTCAGTATTTACAATGCAGTAAATAAACATATTATGCTTATCTTTCTTCCCTTTCCGAAACTAAGTTAGTTGTTTACTAAATTGTTAATTAAGTTTCAGAATGTTTGGAGAAAAAAATACAATAAATGAAAGATTTTGTTCTAGTTATCAATTTACCAAACAGCAGATAGTAATGTTAAATTCTTTTCCTTGTGTGAAAACTGTGAAGGACATGATTTTAGTTCTAGTTTTACAAGAAAAAGGAAACCGAAGGGATTAAAAGTATGATCCAAGTAAATCTATGTAATCATCAGTTGATAATGAAGACTGGGAATGCTTCATAAAAGGCAACATCATAATCTCTTTTTTTTTTTTTTTCGAACAGTAGTAATTCAGCTAGTATTTTATTTGATAATTTTTCAGTATTTTTCCATTCCATATAGCTTATTTTTATTTTGGCATATTTCCTTCATGCTAATCTGGTTTGGTTACTAAGAGATGTTCATTGCAAAGGAAAAAAAAAAAAAAAAATGTCTTCAAATAACTACCTCATGAAATTAAAATGTACTTGAAGCTGAAATAGCCTTTGCTTATGCTGTGAGAAAAATTATGAGCTGAAAAATTCTAATTTTCTAACCTTTTTATCTAAAGGGCGCGGAACTGTGTATCAGAAATTTTAAAGATATACTCATTTTAAAATTATTTTGCGATATTGCTGTTGAATTTAATTTTATGGTTCAAGTGCAAAGACATGATATTTAATAAATGCAGGTAACACACAAGACGTTAAAAAACGCCCCTTTGGACGTAATTTAAAATCTGAAACCTTTGGGATTTTTTTTAAAATTTTTTTTAATTTTTATCTATGCACCTCATGATGTCTCAGTTGATTAGTGATTCATTCTTGGGTGGCTGCTGTAATAAAGAAGTATAAAAAATTATTCAGACTGAAGATTGAACAATTTGAAAAGAAAATTTAACGTTACGATATTTAGCGTTTAGTATTTTTTGACATAAAGAGAAATAAGCTTTGGAACTGCAACATTATGTTTTTTTTGGGGGGGGTAATAGTGTTTAAAACAGGTTCATGTGAAATTTATGAAAAAAGTAAAAAGTGAATTGATATATGTAGCAATTCATTGTCAAACTTATTAGTCATTTTTATTTAGGTAAGTTTCTCTGCCTTATACTTACAACCTTATTAATTTTTATTATACTTACGGCTTTATTAATTATATTTGAACTTTTATTAATTTTTAACCAATCCATTGTACTGTTTTTGTGATATTAACTCAAAAGCATCATTTTGAAAGAAGGGTTATTAGTCATTTTGTTAAATTAGGGAATTAATTAAATTAGCTTATCCTTTAAATATCAAGCTCAGATTTTTTTTTCTTTTTTTTTTTTAATGCTGAGCTAGAGAGGAACTGTGTAATAAGCATTTTAATTAAGAAGAAACAAAACAAGAGACAAGGAATAAAATACTGAAGCCAACTGGAAAATTGAAGTAAACCAGGTTTTAAAAATTTAGAATGATTAACACAAGACTTTACCCTTAGCATTTTGTCTTCACAGATAAAATATAACAACCTAATCGATTAAAATGTGCTTCTTGGATAAAATAATATTACAAAATCTGATAAACATATGGGTGTTTGAGAATAGTGACATTTTTCTGTGCTAAAAACTGTTTGATCAGAATGGAATTCTGTGACTGTATATTGTCATGCTTTAGAAATTATTCAGTTATTTTTTTAGCTTTTTCTAATGCAATGAATTCTCTTCAAAATATGTCCATTATGTCTTTATGAAATATGGATGTCAATTTCTATCTAAGGCCCAGCAGAAGATTTTTTTTTTTTTCGTCTTAAGATTGATGATGAGCAAAGCACCGGCTTTCATCTTCAATCACAGATTGTAAAAATCAGAATATCTGTCATTTGAATCAAATCATAACATGCAGAAATTTTATCTTTCTATTCTGCAGTCAGTGAATAACACATTTTTTTCAAGGTCTTGTATGCAATGTTGTTTTCCTGATTTATGATGAGACTTTATTTCTGTTCTTTGCTCAGCTTTTAATCTGACAGCAGATGTAATTTTAAGGAAACCATGTTGAGATGTCATACTTGTAAATATTTTGAATTATTCTTTGGCAGGTTTATTAGAATTCATTAAAAAAATTATCTGTAAGCCTTTGTAAACACATTTGTATATTACTCATTTGTATTTCCTAGAATTGATGCCATTTTTCAAGTGCTCTTCTAATGATAACCACTTAGATATTTGTTCAAACAGGCTTATATGCAATCTCAATAAATGATTTTGCAGCGATATCAGCATTGAGCTTGACAGTTTTCAAAAGGGCTGGATGACATGGTTAATAAAGATTTCTAGTGACATAAGAATACTTCCTGAATCAGTATCACTAGGCATTCCTTCTAATTTTGCCTAGAAATTAACAACACAGCAATAATTTTATCATTAAGTCACTAGCAAAACCTGTTATACAACTACCATATTAAAGTCTATACTCCTGAAATAATAGCCTGTATGCATAACTGTAAATGATGTCTTTCTGAAAGTCATAAAAAGCATTAAATATTTGATATATTCCAAAGGGAATAATAAGTTACAGAAGTCTCCAGTCCTTTTGGGGAGAGAGTTTTTTAGCCCAAAGGCTATTAGTCTTGAAACATGATTTTGCTTTGAATCACTGTAAAAGACTCAATCACTTTTCGAATTGTTTCCACCAAATATTATCACATCGTATTATTTTTAAAGAAATTAAATATAGGAGAATGTGCATGAATGTAGATATGTTTCTTGCATTTTGAAAAAACGACGATACTCAGAGCCATCAAATTTTGAATAAAGTAATCCTCCACCTGAACATGGGCATCTGGAAGCCCAAATTTCAAATTTGTTTTATTATCTACTCCAAATTTTGTGAAATTTTAATGAATTTTTTGCTAACAAACTCGACGATTTCAAAGGAAGCAATGGCAACACTATAGAGGGAGAAAAGAAAAAAATATTATCTCCAGTTCGTGAGACTGTCTATTGGAAATTCTAAAGAATGCTGTTTTTAAATGTTTTGTGATATTGCTGTTGAATTGAATATTATGTGAAATGTAACACACAAAATATTAAAAAAAGACCTCTTTGGGTGTAATATATATAAAATGTGAAAGCCTTCAGATTTTTTTTTTTTCCCATTGAGGAGATCTAGGTGGATTTTCATGTTTGATTAGAATTTCTAGTTTATTCACTTTATCTTATATCTTCTAGATTTCAAGCGAGTTCTTCTTGCTTTTGGTTTTTCAGTAGTGAAAATGCATGGTCTTTTACTGTTCTTGCCTTTCTTGGTAAAGGACAGGTTGTTGTATCTGAAACCTAAAGTTGTTATATGTTCTGAGCAGTATCACACATATTTTGAAATGTTTATTAACATTAAATAATTTGAAATCTATAGAAGCTAATCACAGTTTTATAAATACAATAAAAATTTATGTGGGGGTAGATTTATGGTCTCTGTTTCATTGTTAGGAATTTATGTTATGTCGAAAAGAAGAGAATGATCCAAGAAGGTGTTTGAAAGAAGGTAAAGATGTTACAGCATGTGGAATTGAGTATTTTCAGAAAGTAAAGCAGAACTGTAGAGAAGAGCTTGAACACTATGCTGCTTGTTTGGAATGGAACAGTCCACAGATGAATGTGCAATAGTGAGTATAAAGAGAACTGAACTGTTAAATGTGTAATATAAAAAAGTTTTATTATTATTAATGGATGATCATTATAAGAAATGTATAAAAGTTCTTTTTACACCCTTCATGCAGTACTATTTGGCAAAAAGTTTTAGATTTTATTATTACAAGAAATTTAATAATTTTAATATGCTTCTTATAATCTTTATCTGTTTTATGGAAAATTCAAAATTTTCATCTGTTTAATATCTGATGAAATATGTAGTAAATCTTTGTCAGATATCTACATTGTAATGAGTATTTTGCTATGAATATTGGATAATGTTCATAAGAAAAAAAGAAATCGGATAAATTGGGAAAACTTTTAATATTTTTATTTGATTTATTGCTGTTTCAAAATCTGAAACTTGGAAGTCAAACAGCTGCAATACAGTAACTCTACTATTAATATATATCAACTTTGAGGCACCCTGCTTGTGTCTGAAGGATAATTCATGTGATTTATAAATGGGAAATAGCAAAGTCAAAAAGTATTTTTAGAAACTGACAAATGACATTCTCTATGCTGAATAAACTGGAAATATCAATGTAAAACTTCTCTATTTGTATAGTCACACATTTATTTAAAAGTGGCATTAAAAAATACATAAGCAAAAATGAAAGGCAGATTGATTAATTTTGAGTTAGTTTCATGCCTTTTATTTATAATTTTTAAGTTGTGAGAAATATGCTAATTTATGAGTGTGGTGTGGGGTGCAGCCAACCCTCCCGGCAGACTTTATGTTGCTCTATGGTCTTTTTGTGGGCTGCGCCAGAGTAAGCTGGAAACAACAACAGCTCCAACAAAACAAAAACAAAAGAATTAGAAAACATAACAAAAGAGAAATCATAAGGTAAACCAGAAGGTACTAATATATAGACCTCTGGTTTTTTATATTTTATGCATTGGCAAAGGAAAATAGAGGGGGGGAGGATAAAGCAAAGCATTAGGAACTAAACTAAAATAAAGAAAAACACCCCAAACAGTCACACCGACATGCAAACTAACATATTAGTGTATTTTTGTCTTTATTTTGACCTATTCTTGCCATAATTTTTTCTGCAATTCTTTTCATTGCTACACTATTGTAATTCAAGATTGAGATATGTAGCAATTCATTGTCAAAATTATTAGTCATTTTTATTTAGCTAAGTTCCTCTGCATTATTCAAGACTTTAAGCTATTTTGATCGAGAGACAATCAGAATAGCTTAAAGTCTTTGTCTGCTCCTTTTATATATCTAGTGATAGCACACTCTTCAACAAAATGACGAGCATCCCCAGTCACATTGCATAACTGACATTTTTTATCATTTTCTTGAAGCCCAAACCTTTTAAAATAATTGGGAATTCTTCCATGGCTGCTTATAATTTAATTGACATCTATGCTTGAGATAGGTTTTGTATTTCTTTTAATTTTAAAATTATGTATACAATCTTTTCTTTTTTAGAGTCCCACCTAGTATATCCCAATTCTTGTGCAAATTATTTAGCATAATTCGTATGGCCTTTCTTCTGGAACCCGATGTTTCAGCTTTTGAAGTATTAGGCTGTATAGCTACTTCTTTAGCAAGTTGTTTGGTTGTGTGAATCAAAATATTTGGCTGGTCAGGGTTGGAGAGGGCTTGTAAAACCGAGAGACAATCAGAATAGCTAGTAATTTTCCAATTATAGGTTATCTTTTTTTGTATCTAGCAGTGCTTTAAAAATTGCAAAATATTCCTGAAAAGTAGAGTTACAACTTTCCAATTTAAATTTTTCATTGTCTGTTTCACTACCATAATAATAAGCAGCAAAAGCAGCTCCTAATTTCTTCCCAATCCCGGACCCATCAGTGTAAATGTCAAGCTCATTCTTTTTTGGCACAGTCATATATTATGCTAGTGATATTCTGTTGTTAAGATGAATTATGTTCACATCTAGATTTTTAAATATGTAATTAGTAATGAATAGTCCTCAGTCATGTGTATATCCAATCTGCCAGTCCGTAATAGAAATTTTTTGTGGTAAAAATCATATTGTAATGAGAGGCGTAGAATGCCAGCTAACATGCATGCCACCTCCATTGGAGCAGTTCGAAAAAGTTGTCTTGTGGTGGCCAGCAGTGAGCTTCTCTGAATGAAATCTAATTTTATTCTAATCCACTGTACCTCTGATGCCCAAGTTTCCCAAGTACCAGTGTCATAGAATATCATTTGTAAAATCACATATTAAAGCTCTTTCATAATATCGGGCTTTTGTGAGCCAGAATCTCACCAGGGAAGCTTCTCTTACAAAACTGCAGAATCAGATCACTTTCCATGAACACGGTGATAAAAAAATAAAAGGGCCAGTTCTGTATCTCCCATTCTACTGGTCCAATAGACGAAATTCAAGTTGCATTTTGCATGTCTCAAAAGCGCAACTTAGGATATGTATTAGATTCATATATAGCATTGTTCTAATATAGGTATTTTGACACAAACTTGGACTTTTTCTGAAATGACATGGCAATTGTTTTTCATATTTCGTTTCTATGATTCAAATTCTGTTAAAATGCCAAGTTTTGTAAAAATCGCACAAGTAGTTTTTAAAAAATTAGCTCTCAAAATTTAGCTCCTCAATGTTAATTGAATTTGATATATATTTATTAATCTCTCTTTTTTAAATTTATTTGATTCTTCCTTTCACATTTTGAAATTTAGGTTCATTCCAAATAAAATTCACCCATTTTTTGTGATTTATTTTTAAATAATTTTTATAAATTTTTCGAAAAAAATTTTTTAATTATAACCGATAAAATTTTTACCATCGTCTTGTAGGTACATTTCTAAGCATGCTTGCAAAGAGTTTTTATTCAAAATTTCCTTTACATATTGGCATGTTTTGAAATTTGGCATATTTGTTATAAGCAATAATAATGCCAAATGTTATTAACACACTTTGTTAAAAATTATTTGAAAGTATGACTGATGATCGTTTTTCCACTTGTGTACAATAAAAAAAAGGAACAGAAAATAAGTTGCCATAAATTAAAAATTTCGCCAAGTAAATTATTCTTGGCGCAAACTGAAAAAAATGGGCCAAGATAAAGTTTTGAATTTCTCCCTAAATTTCACATCAGATTTTACAAAATTTAATATTTAGCCATAATTTGAGTCGTAGAATTGAAATATGGAAAAAAAATGGCGTGTCATTTCAGAAAATATTCGATTTTGTGTCAAAATATCTATGTTAGAACAAAGCTATATATAAATATAATATATATCTTAACGACACATCGAGACATCAAAAATGCAATTTGAATTTCGTCAATTAGCCCAGTAGAATGAGAGATATAGAACTGCCCCCCTTTTTTTTCGCAGTGTACATATTTAAAATGTTCAACAAAAGTCAGCGTATTATTGATATATATCACCAAACATTTAGAATCCTTAATTAGTTTAAGTTTGCTTTCATTATAAAAATGACAAGATTTCCTTATGCTTTTCCCTCTCTTGGGGGAAAAATAGACAATTGGTCTTATTAAAGTTGAACTCTAATCTCTCTTCTTTTCTACAGCTATGAATTATATTTTATATCATCTTTAAATTTTTTCTCCAGCCTCTGTAGGGAGCATTCTGACACAACAATCATTAAGACATCGGCATAACAAAACATTTCATGTGGTCGGAGAACTCTTTACTGAGTAATTCATTGATAGCAATATTCCAAAACACCGGAGTGCTGCATGATCCTGATTGCAACCTTTCTTCACTTCATATAATTTATCACCTGCCTTATGTTATATAGGAGCCGCCTTTCTATCTTTGAAATAGTTTTGTAAAAGTTTGAAGATGTCGGTAGGTACCCTTAATTTTAACAAAATTTTTAAAAGTATACTCATTCGCTGGATCAAAAGTTCTTTTAATATCAAAGGAGACAGCTGGCGCATGAAACAATTTTTTCTTTTCTCAAATATCATTTACAAAATTATATAATGCATCATTAGCAAAGCAGCCTACATAATTTCTAATGTCAGTACATAATGGAAAAGTCTTTTTTTTTACATAATTTGTCTAAAACCTTTGCTAGGAACTTTAACAAACAGATTGGTTTATATTTTCAACCTTTTGGAATTAGGACCACTTTACCAATCTTCCAACATTTAGGAGAAATATGATATTTAAAACATTTATTGTATAAAAGAATCATAAAATCAAAATAAAAATCAAATATACTTTTCACGATGGCAGTTGTAATTCCATCCGTACCTGTCGCACTTCTAGTTTTCAGTTCATTAACCACCATCTGGATCTCTTGTTTTGAGAATTCTCCCATGGAAGCAGAACAGTAATCTTTTAATTTCACATCTTTTATGTCAGTCATATCAGAGTAATCATCATTTATGTATAAAACATCCTTTGTAATCATTTCTGAGATTTTTCCAAAATCTTCTTTGCCTTCAGGCCTTTTATAAATAATCTGTCTCTTTAGTTTTCGGGTTGATATTTAAAAAAAAATCTATCATAATATTCTATGCTCCCGGGAAAATATCTATATTTATTTTCTATCTTCATGATTTTAATAAACCTCTTATATATAGAGCCAGCTCACGTTTATACAGTATCTTCCTCTGTACTTTAATTTCCATTTGAATATTATCTATCTGGGAGCTTTTTCTAAGGGCTCTCACCCTCCTTTTTGTTTTTTCCCAGTTGAGGGGTCCATCAAGAAATTTTCCTTAATTTTTTCTTTTAAATTTTCAGATAATTATCTGCACATTTAATCATTATTTCTTTAAACTCCAGAGCCACATTATGTATTTCTTCTCTTTCTGTAAGTGATCTCAGCCTTTTTTCCAACCTTTGAATATCCTTCCATATCTTTTTACAAAAGCGATCTAATTTGTTTTATGTGTAGACTATGTATATCTTTGATAACTCTTTGGTATCTTCATTTCCTGTGAATAAAATGTGTTTGTGATCATTAAGAGTCTTGCAATATAAAACTGTCAGTCTTCTGAAAAGGAAGTGCCAAATCTGTGAACTCCTCACGGACAGATGAGGAAGAAGTTGGAGGAGAATTAAAGCTATTAAATAAAACTAAGTTATTGTATATAATAAAATCATTTAAAATGTAACCATGGTCATCATTAAAAGGAGCCCCCCCCCCAATTAAAATGTTTTGAGTTAAAATCTCCGACAATATATATATATCTTTTGTATCTCTTAATACATTCTTCTAATTAAAAAAAAATTCCCGTTTAATTCTTCAGAGGGTTAGAAATAAATCAAAACTAATCCCTGTATATCGCCACCCAGTTTAAGTGAAACAGCCACCACCATATCTTCCATCCAGTCAGCTATAAAATTAAAATTTTCGTTTTAAAAAATGATTGCAGTCCTGCCTTCTTCTTTATGTATGATTTGCCAGGTCCCTTGAACCCAGGCAATTTTTCCATTGATGCAGTAAGGTTTTTAAATGAGTGCCGCATCAAGAATGAAGCCAATTATTTTTTCAATCCCTGAGAGCTGGCATGCTGCTGCAGAGCACTTACTGGTTCAAGTTTTTGCTTGATAAATTCGTACTATATGTAAAGTTGTAGGCCTAAAACAAATAAAAACTAGGTCAGGTATTTCCCCGGCATAGAACAAAATGAAATTATAAAATCTAAGAAATGTCCCTTCCACTAAAAGTAAGTCATAATATAACTTATAAAAACCTAAAATCCAAATATAGCAGTTTAAAACTCTAATATAAAACACTAATTTATATTTCCATGTTTCAGTGATCAATTATAAATTTAACTTCTCTTTTATATGTTTCACAGCATTTTGAGAATGCATTATGGTTTGTGTCATAATTGGTTTTAAATTTTTCATTTGAATTTTTACAGTTAATGCAAACTGAACTTTTAATCTTATAACTCTTACTTTCATGTGCTACAGAATAGTTTGCACATGCAATTTCATTTCTGCAAGTCTTAGATGTGTAGCCAAACTTCAAGCATTTAAAACAATGCTTTGATTGTAAGTATAGCATAGATGTGTAGGCTTTCCAATCCACACGCACTCTGTTATCTTCTAAAATTTCAAACTGACATGTAGCACTTATATGGAATACGCTGTAACCAGTCTCTTCCTGATCTCTACTTTTTATTTTAAACAATGGTCTCTGGAGCATCCACAATCATCTAATTTATGAGGGTATGACTAGGACAAATAAAATGATTGAAATAGTGGAATTTGCAAAGCATGTAATTTTTTGAATCAGTCCCTCCCATTTACTGAAATGTTTCTTTCCAAGTGTTCTGCTAGTTATTGTAATATTTTTTAACAAAGGGTTGGTTGTGTGCATATTGACTCAAAAACAAACGTATTCTATGTATCTGTGTTCTTTGAAATAGCATTGTAGTGGGTCATATTTTAAATTTTTTGCTAAATCTTGCTTCTAACAGAGATATGGCAGCATATGCTTCATTTGCTAATATGTAACAGACATTATTCTTTATATTGTTTGAGCAGCCTGTTTGGAGTATAAAATTTGTGGTAACTTAATTCTTTTTTTCCTAATATTTTGTTTTTATCTGCTTACTCATTGCTCACAAGCACTACCCATTATTGACAAAACTGAGTTTCAACTGCATCATAGGTTCATTACATAACATGTTCTTAAATCCAAGTTCACTTAATATGACAAAGCAGTCACCATGTGGAAAATCAAACAGTCATATGTGAATGCCTCTGTATTTCTGTAACTGTTTTTTTTTTTAAATGTTAACATGTTAACTTTTTTGTTATTATTTTATTTGTTTCTGATTTGTTTTTCCAATTACTGTATGTTCTATTGTAACTTAATTAATGAGATAAAAAATGAAACTAAATTAATTTGTGGTTATGTAGTTATTAACTTCATTAAGTGTTATTTCAGTTATTATTTCATTTAAGTCCACTTCAGTTATTATTTCATACTGTTAAATATGTTTTAATAGCAGTTGGTATAATAAATACAAGTTGATGTTTTAAAAAGTGATTATTCTTAACTCAGTGCCTCTCAAGCTGAAGGCAGTTTGTTAAGGAATCAAATAATATTTGTGCCATGTATGTCTCTTCGTGTGTGTTTTTCATGGCATTTTAAAGAGCATATGACTTTTAGGATTCTGTTATAGTATTATTTGACTGGAAATCTTACATGTGTTTACTAAAAATACTGATTTTAATTAGAATTTGTTTTAGTTGCAGGAAAACGCAAGCAGTATTAGATAATTGCATGGCTGAAAAATTGAATATTGAAAGACCACGACTGGGATATTTTACTGAAATACGGCCTCATAAAACGGAACGTCCTAGACCTGGACCTCCACTTCCTCGTAAAGAATATATAGATGATAGGCCTTCACTTCCTGATGATTATCCTAGGGAAGATGCAAAATATGGTTCTGCTTTTTTTATGTTCAACTAATTGTATTAGATACCAGTCATTTATTTTCAGTAATATGTAATGAAAAGTTGAACATTTTTGTAGTAAGCTATATAAAGATTTAAATTAAATTGATATATCTCTTTATATGGTCATTGAATTATTTTGGTCACATTTTTTGAAGTAACTCTTAGCACATTCAAATCCACTTCTGATGTGAATGACCACAGCTCTTAACTGATCAAGTTTTGTTTGCATTACATACAAATTTTTCTGCAGTAACATCTTTAATTTTAGTGCAATATATGGGCTTGAGAGTTAATTGTTATTGACAAAAAAAAGTTTTGTTGGGATTAGAATCGGTGGAATTTATGACATTTGCTAATTTTTTTGTTGTTAGACTCTTCCAATTCCAATCATTGTTGAATCATTTTTTTCCAAGGTAACTTATTAAATTTTAAAATATTTTTATGATGCATGTAAAAAAGAAATAAAATAAAAATGTAAATTATTGTGCAATGGTAAGGAATGAATGGTATTTGTCAAAATTTTTATGTACAGTTCTGGTTTATCAAAAATTTGTGCTCTCGTAAGTTACTTTTTTCTTCCCTTTCCTCCTTTTAGACAAAAGCAACCCTTTTTTTTAATATAAATCCTTTGATATGTTGCATTTACCTTGAATTCTTTCATTTATAAAAGAAATGCAGTGTTTTGGTTCTAAAGATTTACTATCTGGTTCTATCAAAGCTTTAGATGTTTAGTGAACTTGCAAAAGGTTTGTATTGTTGCAATTCCAAAATGGAGCACTCTATATATGTTTCTTTTGTATACATCTTATATTTATACATCATTTAATCTTTCTCCCAAGTCAGTCCTATTTATTTTTATTATAAAATATTTCTTTTATACATCACTTTTGCGTTTTGGCTTAACTGCATTGGTTTTATATTTTGTAGTCTTACCGTTCAAGTATTTTACCCAAATGTGCGGATAGGAGATGAAAACAAAGGCATGAGACATCTCAGTCTGGTACAGGAATTTAAAACCAGTTCATGAATAGAGGGGATACTTGGAATCAAAAATAGATACTTTTTTTTTTTCTTCTAAACTAGGTAGAGCAGATAAACTGGTATAAAATATAATGAATGTGAAATGCAAAATAAAATAAAAGTCTTAAATAAAAGGAAAAAGATTGTTAAAAAGAAAAAATATCACTAAAAGATAAAATTCAGATCTTATAAGAGTTTGAAGAGAATTTTGATTTGGCAAAAGTTGAAGAAACAAAGAAACTGGCTATTCTTGTGACAACACTAAAAATGGTTGCTTATAATAGAAAGATGTGGAAGAAGAGCAGAAATTAGTGGACAATCCACTTTAAAGAAATTATGTGTTCAAGATGGAAAGTTTCCTGAGGCCGAAGCTATTTTGCTAAAATCTTTCATTCAGTGTCTCCAGTGAATGACCTCATGTTAGTCTAGAAATCAGGTAAATAGATAATTTTAGTTAAAAAAAAAGCTAAAAAAAAATAGCATTTCGTTAAATGTGAAGGAAGCATGCTTTTCAGCCGGATGGCTACTTAAATTTGAACTGCGGTATGGATTCTTATGTCATATAATAAGTTGGGAATCAAAATGCATACCTGCTGAGTCGGTCAAGATTTATCCACCAAAATAAATTCATATGAATTAAGACATTTTTAATATTGATATTAATTATTTTTAATATTATATTAATTATTAATTTTTAATATTGATTTTTAATATTGGCTCTTTTCATTAAACTTTTGCCTGCAAAAGCAAGGTAGAGAATATCTCACTGTTTTATTTTGTGAAAATTCTGATGGTGCATTAAAAAAAAACTCTAATTTTAAGA
Source organism: Stegodyphus mimosarum (assembly GCA_000611955.2). Classification (NCBI taxonomy): domain Eukaryota; kingdom Metazoa; phylum Arthropoda; class Arachnida; order Araneae; family Eresidae; genus Stegodyphus; species Stegodyphus mimosarum. Next base: position 255,023 of record KK113641.1, on the reverse strand, counting down.
AATTCACAAAAATCGAAGTGCTTCAAACATGTTAAAAACTCAGATATTAAAAGATAAAGTAAATAAAAAATCATGAATGACTATTAACATTTTTACAGAATGGCTACAGAAAATAGACAAAACTACCAGGAGATAAAAATCCACAAAATTTTACTTTTTATAGATCAGTGTACTACCCTAGCTCAAATGTCAGATTTCTTGCAAAATGGGAAAGTCGTTTTCTTCCAGGCAAATTGCACTAGTTTAGTACTACTTTTGGATCTGGGTGTCATTAAAAATTTGAAACTATTGTACAAGCAAAGGTTGACTCGTATAGGCCTTCAAAATATAACTATAGGCAATATGCAGAAAAAAATTATATGGCAATGAATATGATTTCACTTGCCTGCATTAAAGTAAAACCACAAACAATTAAAAATTGCCACATTAAAGGAGAGTTTTCAACTCAGAGTCAAGTCAAAGTGTTGACGATGAAACTGTGATTATGGATTAAGCATTACAATCGAGGAATATGTAAACTGTGATGCCAGCATAATGACAAACTAATTGAAAACATTCTACCAGATAAACATTTTAAAAATAAAATGGAGGAATAATCCCACCTTCTTTTCAAAATGCTATCAATTGCACTCACATCCTCAGAAATTTCTTTATGTGTAATCATAAAAGCGAGAAAACATTCGAAGAACTGAATTCGATTCAGAGCGTTTTGCTAAGGTTTCATAATCAAAAGACACATCAGAGGACAGTTAAAGACTTTTTTTCTTCCCTAAAGTTTAATGTTCTTGAGGGAAAACGTTATTTATTCAAAACAGAAATTTGCTTTTAAATGTTTTTGGGAAAAAACGTTACTTATTCAAAATAGTTATTTAAATAAAGATATGACTTTTTTTTTTCACTTTTCCGTAACTATGTACAAAAATCTTCAGTCTTATTATTTGAAAAGTATTAATTTTGTATTAATATCATTGTAAAAATGTTAATTATAAAAACATTGTATAAAATATTAATTAAATATTAAATTTTTTTCAACATAGTGTATTTTTAAACAAATTGAAATTACAATAATAAATTGTGTAATATCAGTAATAAGTTAGTAGTGTCAAACTGTGAAGTTAATATGTGTGTTTCACATTGGAAATTAAAATTTCATTTATACGTTGTTTGTGAATGCTTCCTTGAAAAGATTATAAATGGTACTTCACTATATATTTGGATGCCACATCAGTGCAAAATCAATCACTCTTTGCCAGTTTTTCTAATGTACTGCGACTCAACATTAGAGTCATTTCTTTTTGATGAAATCTCTCCATTCCAGGAACCTCCAAATGCCACTTTGTTATTTATGTTAACATCTTTACTAGCATAAATAAATAAAAAAACAGTTATGCACTTCTTGTAGTACACAGTGTGCACAAATACATTTTCCTCAGCTTTCCTTTGACACTCTGCATCTAGCTGGTTGTGCTTTCAGCCTCGTCCTTGGTTTCTGCATGCTCGGAAGTCCTTACGACTGAATTTTGAACTGCCACGTCACTTTCCTCACAGGTCTTTTATCCATCATGGAGCAAAGGAATTTCTACAAATAATAATTTCACTAGAATAATTTTAAAGGTAACTTCAAATGTACTAAAGCATTTGTAAATGGAGAAAACCAACTCTGAACATAGGTGCTGGCAACATGCACATGAAACTGCATAACTGTGACAGGAACTGGCTGGCAGGGAACATTCTAAGAAATAAACATCAAGTTATTTCTTTTGCAGGCTAAATTATTTTTGTTTCCTTTAATGAGTGGATTTTGCTTTCTATATTTTATGGTTTATTTTACCTTAGTTGATAATTCAGATCAACAGATATATTGCAATCCTTTTATATGGCCATTATTTTGGGGAAGAACTGACAGAAATAATATGAATACTGAAAAGAAATGTTATTTGCTAATTTGAAAGCACTGGTAAAGCTGAATGAATGATTTACTCCTTTTCTTATCAAATATTAGAAACTGCTGTATTATATTTTGGTATTTAGTAATTTGTTTTCATCCACTTTCTTATAAGGCCACAGATTAATTTTTTTTTGTAACATCACAATTAATTATACCTTATTAATTTAGTTCCCTGTGTGATGGATGTTTTTCACTAAGTTTGTAGAGACATTAGGTTATTTGAAGCAGGAGACGTGAAAAATGTGCAATGCCCTTGCCGGGACTCGAACTTCTCGGATATGTTCCAAGTGTGCTGACCATTACATCACAAAGGCATACTAAGAAGGCAGGAGAAATACCTTATATAATCCACCCCCTTTTAAAGGCAACTGGGGATTAGGGAACCCAATCGCCAAATCCTGGTGGTAGATTTGGGTGCCGCTGTAGAGACAATAGGTTATTTCAAAGCAGGAGATGTGAAAAATCCGCAGTGTCCTCGCCAGGCTTTGGACCTCTCGAATACGCACTGAATGTGCTGACCATAACACCATGAAGGCGTGCTAAAGGCAGGAGAAATACTTTATAAGTTTTAAAACATTTCCAGAAATTATATTTCATGAGCTATGTTCAGGTTTCCCATGTGAATGGAATGCAAATGCTTGTAGTCTACATCTCATGCATGATTTTTATAAATTCATACCAAAAAAAATTATAACATTTTTATAGTATTAGCAAAGCCTGGACAAGGGTAAACTACTTGCCTGAAATGAACGGTTAAGAGAAGCTCCAAATTAGGGGCAAAATTTTAAGAATTCATTTAAAAAATAAATTATGACTATTAACTTTCAGTTTTGGTTCGTATCGAGAAGCACCATTTTGAAGTATCAATTTAAAGAAATAAAAAGGGTGCTATAGTCTTCAGCACTTGGGCATAAAAATTTCGCACCTAATAGAGGAATTGAACTAATATCGAACCCCCGACAGCTGAATTGGCAGTATGAAATATTTTGTGGTTTCTCTCATGTGTAACATAAATATGAGCCAGTGTCCCCTAAAATGTCCTCTACGAAGAAATCCCTTTTACTTACACAAATAGTCCTTGCTTCATTTTTATAATTAAATAAACATAGTAGAAGAAATCTCTCCTTTTTTTTTTTTCTCAGAAAATAAGAGCAAATATTCTTGTGAAATATGAAACTTCAACTTTAAATGTAAACATATCAACAAAATATCAATAGGGTGGAAAAGAAACACTTATAAAACAGATAGTCAATAATCAATTGGTAAAAGAACTATCTTTATCGGGAAAATATTTTTTTCATTTTAAAAATGAAAGAAATGAGAAATTTTAATTTCAGAACTAAAATGGAGATGTAAAAAAAAATAAAAGCCTCGATAACTTCTGATTTCCAGTTTCTCACCGAAGAAAAATTAATGTCATTGTATTTGAGTGTTTTGAAAAGGAGCAACGTGGCATTTAAATGTCCAGATGATGAAACTTCTTCAGATATTCCAACAGAAATATCTAGTTTTGAAAACCACGCTTTTTCGATGATTCTAATAACTTAAGCAAAATCAAGTTCTTTAATTCAGGAATGCAGTCTTAATTCAATCTTATCTGAAACTGAAAAATTGTGTTAAGAATATTAGAATGATGCCACTTACTATGTTAGAGTGAAAAAAGCTCCAAAGAAACTCTTTTCACCCTTACCCTACAAAAGGTCAAATATCACTGTAAAAGATAAATAATGAAGTAGATATTGAAAATAATTATCATTGATTTTATTTCATTAAAAGTAAAAAAAAATTAATTACAAAAAGAGCTTGATTATTAATGTAATACTTTTTATATTGATTATAGAACTACATACATTGTTCGTCCAAAGGGGCAATTTGCCCAGAAAAACTATTAATTTCGTTTCGACATTTTGCGTTGAATCACTAAAAGCGGCGTATCACTTTTCAAGTTGTTGGCACCAAATATTATCGCCCCGTGTTATATTTAAAGAAATTAAGTAATGAAGAATCTGCATAAATGTATATATGTTTCTCGCATTGTAGTAAAACAACGGTACCTACAGCGATCAAATTTTAAATAACGTACGTTTCCAACCGAATATGGGCATCTGGAAGCCAAATTTGGAATTTATTTTATGATCGATTTCATTTTCATTCATTTTTAAGTAACAAACTCAACGATTTCAAAGCGAACAATGGCAACAGTATACGGAAAGAAAAACAAAAAAATATTTTTATCTCCAGCTCGCAAGACTGTGTATCGGAAATTCTAAAGATATGCTCATTTTAAAATTATTTTGCGATATTGCTGTTGAATTGAATTTTATGGTTTAAGTGCAAAAAACATATTTAATAAATAAAGGTAACACACAAAACGTTAAAAAAGACGGCTCTTTGGGCGTAATGTAAAATCTGAAAGTTTTTAGTTTTTTTTTTTTATATTATTTTCTATTAACGAAAAAAGTAATTTCATATGTAAAAACGTGCTTTCATATGTAAATTCTAAATTATTACATATATTCCTTTTCTGAATACATAGTTATTATTAAAAATATTACACAAGGTATAGCAAGATTTTGTATAGTTTCCATTACTGAATACACTGGTGTGCAAAAATTAAGGACGAAGTCGAAAAATTAGCATATTAGCTGAACGAAGAGACAGAGCGGACAGAAAGACCAATCAGGAGATTAAGTAAGGTGATATACGGTAGCACATGCGCAGATATGCAGGTAGACGTAATGGGGGAGTGTCTGAGTAGTATAAAGAATGTTGTCGGTGTAAGATCAGTATTTCTGGCAAAGAGATTGCACGCCGTATAGCAGTTAAAATCACACCGAGTTGCTACCTGAGCGAGAAATGGCGAATAATCAATCTGTTAGACGACATCTGGATGCTTTTACCCAAGGTCGAATCATTGGGAAGTTGGAGGAAGGCCGCAGTGTGACTAGTGTGGCTGCAGAGTTCGGAATTGTTCACAGCATCGTTTCACGACTTTGAAGACAATTTCAAACTACAGGAACAGCTATCCGGGGGTTTAGTACTGGTCGTCCACGAGGAACCACACCCGCAGATGACCGATATATTGCCTTACAGGACAGAAGAAACAGGCGGCAGACAGCGGGAGAAATCGCTAGACACACGACACAGGCGACTGGACGACCGATATCGCGTTTTACCGTGGCCAGAAGACTGCACGGTGGTGGTCTGTTTGCACGACGCCCTGTACGGTGTGTACCTCTAACGCCTGCCCATCGGAGAAGGCGTTCTCTGTGGTGCCGGGAACACCGGAATTGGAGAGACAATGAATGGGGACGAGTACTCTTTACAGATGAGAGCAGATTTAGTCTGAGTTGCGATTCTAGACACATACACATCTGGACAGAGCGGGGAACACGCAATAACCCCTTCAACATCATCAAAAGGGACTGTTTTGGAGGTCGCGGAGTTCTCGTTCGAGCAGACATAATGCTTGGTAGCCGGACCGACCTTCATATCTCCCAAGGAGGTTCGTCACCTGGGACTGCTATTGTAATGAGGTTCTTCTTCCTTACATGCGTCTTTTCACAAGGGCTATGGGTCCTCAGTTCCTCTTCATGGACGACAACGCTCCACCTCATCGCACAGTTACTGTCGAAGAGCTGTTGGAGAGTGAAGATATTGAACACATGGATTGGTCGGCAAAGTCTCTGGATCTAAATCCCGTCAAGCATGTACGGAACTTACTAGGGAGACTCGTGGCAGCACATAACTTATCGCCAGTAACGATTTCGAAACTGCGATTGGTGCTACAAGAGGAACGAGCAGCAGTGTCTCAACAGCTCATTAACAACCACATATCCAGCATGCACAAATGATGTGAAACCTGCCTAGCAGTCAGGGGAGATCATATCCCCTATTAAAGACCGGATGTTTCTTGCTGGACACCCATCAGAGGAATGTTTCGGCCTTCAGTCGCATTGCGCTCCATGCTACTTTTTCAATAAAGCTTCTTTTTATGCTCTGATTTCTCTTTTAGTAAGTGTTGCTTACATTACTCATGTCCTTACGTATTGGGGATCTTACGGTATTAAATGTGTTGATTTGGAAAGCTTTTGTACAAAGTTATATTGAAAAAACCGTCTGGTCCTTAATTTTTGCACTAGTGTATAGAAGTGTACAGACATAGTTAATATGATTCTATATAAAGGCCGCACATTTACTTTTCCTCAGGGAAAAGATATCTAGGCACGGCTCTGGGTATTATTGTAATGAATTAGTCCTCAGTGGAGTTTTTTCTGCCTCCTGTTGCGTGTTGTGACTTATATCACTTTTCTGACAGCAGCATCAGAATAAGCCCGCGAGATTCATTGTGGCAAGGAGTACAAGACAGCGCCTGTCATTGGCAAAAGCACGGAGCACCATACAGTCGAAAGTACGACTTTGCTCAATTCAACCCCTACTCTTGATGGAGAGCATCCTAGGGGAACGGTCCAAGGGTATCCTACCATTCTTCCCGTAATACATACTCTCGAGAGTATTTTCGGCTCGCCGCATATTTAGAATGCCTCCATGCCACGCAGACACTATACATTTACAAACAGCCGGGATTCAAACCTGGGCCCTTCAGTACGGCAATCTGAGTCATTAAACACTATCCCGGTTAGACGACTTCTACCTCCTTTTTTTGTTGAAAGAGAAATTTTTGCTTTTTGTATTACAATGAATGGAGAGGATTCCTTTGAACAAAGTGTAAAAAAAAATAAATAAAATCCACGATTTGCTAAAGAAAAGTCCCATTTATTAATTTAAATCATGTTTTTTTTTTAATATTGTTTTCAACTAGTGCTTTCATTTAAAAATATAACTACAGTTTAGTTTCAGTGTATCATCTAGTTACATTAATCTGCTACCAAAACTTGGTATGCCATAGACCTGTTTTAACATCATATTAAATGGGTTTTGGTGACAGGTGACATTAAAAAACAGTTACTTAAAAATTTGTACGTAGTTGGTTCTAGAAAATATATGAATGTTGAATGCTCAAAAATAAAAAAATAAATAAAAATTTTTTATTTTAAAATATTTATTTATCAATTTACATAATTAAACTACGATGCGTGTTCAAGTGCTTAAAAATTAGTTGAATGCAGTGGCGTAGCTATAGCTGGGCAAGATATGGCAATGTCTAAGGGCGCATTCCTTTTTGATTTTCCAATATTCAAGTAGTAATTAATTAACAAATTTTTGCGAATCCATCTTTGATATTTTATGCGTCCAGACATTACATTTTGTGAATAAATTATGTTAATAATTATAAAAGATTTTTATATCTTCTTTTCGAATAATACTAAAATTAAAAATAAAATAAAATGCCACAGCAGACTGTCTTGTTTGTTTTTCATTCTAGTGCTGCGTGATGAATTCATTTATTTACTAATGTTGGCCCCTCTCCAATGTAATAGCACTGCCATTATATATGCATGCGCAATTTAACCAAAGTTAGCCTGTTTTGTATGATAATTATTTTGTATTTGTTTTTATTGTGCTTTTTATATTTGCGCAGAAAGTAGTATTAAAAAAAAAAAGCGAAAAATTGCTTTCCTAAACTAAATAGACTAGTTTTGGTTAAAAGGCACATCTGATGACGGGCAACAAGAATAGCGTACGTCCTAAGAAGCGTCTTTAAGTTCGTGCTTGCTATAGTAGTCTCTGTGTTATATTTTCTTCAGTTGTTGACTGGAAAATAAAATTTGAAAGTAAGAAATATTAAAATATTTATAACAATCCGTAAAGTGCTGCATATTGTTACGCAATGCCCAGCTGAGGTAAGATAGCTTCCCCGCAAATCGAGTTTATGGTTGCCCGAAACTGGCAAAAAGAGGCAGGATTGCCAGATTTGGCCCAAAATCGTCCATTTGGGGACAAAACCGGCAATATGCCATAGACGAAGCGAGAGCATTCCAAGACGAATTCTTACCGGTTTTCCCGAGAACGTTCTCGAAGGCAGGACAAAAGCTATAAACACCCTGCCTTTACGCGGAGTAACAAGTTTATAGTTAAGAGTCTCTTGAGTTCAGTAACAGTGCTCTGAGTTTAGAGATTAGCTCGAGAACGATCAGAAGTGGGGTTTGCGAATGAACGCCAGTGACCCGCCTACAGAAAAAAGCCATGGCTAAGGAAATAAAGTTGACGGACTTGTTAGCAGCTGTAAAAGCCGGACAGAAAGAGATGAAGGCTACGAAGAAAGGTAGATATGAAGAGTTGAAAACTGGACGAGAAGATGAAGGCTGAGATAAAATCCGGACAAGAAGAATTAGTGAGCGAAGTAAAATCGTGTTGGGAAGAAATAAAAGCTGGACAAGAAAAGCAGCTAGAGAAATTCCAACAAATGGTAGTGGACCAAAAGAAGATTAGAAGCCAGATCTTGGAGTTTAAAGAGAAAATTGGACCCAAAGTAGAAGAAATGAAAATGACAGCAGTGGCATCTGAAGAATCAAAGGATGAAGAAAGTGTTTGAGAAAGATAAAAAAAATGAAAGATGGAACATCTAACGAGATCAGAAGATAGATAACGAGATAGAAGAAAGAAAACGAAAACATGAAGAAATGAAAGACGGTAAAGAAGCTTCTCAAGTGCAGGAAGTGGAAATGGAAAAAAAAGATAATACTGTTCGTAAAGGTAAAGAAATAAGACAAGTGGGTAGTAAAGCATCTGAAAAATATGAAGAAATAATTTGTGGAAATAAAGTTCCTGATTTTCAAGTCCCCGAAGTAGAGATGGAAGAAAGTGAAAATGCGACTGTTAAGTTGGTAGAAATGATAGAGAAGTTACGAAGTCACAGTCAGCAAATACTGAACCATCTGAAAATTCATGTGATGCAGAAATGGGAGAAGCTGATATACAGCTTAAGCAGACTCTAAGCAGCTTAAGCAAAGTGTTCTAAGTATTGCAGAAAAATACATCTTCACAAACTGTCTAATAATGCAAGTTGTACAAACTTGATTCAAAACCAGGATACTTCTGTTCGTAAAGAATCGGATTCTGTTCGTAACTCTAATCCAAAAATAGGAATTGGTTTTCAGGAAACAGAGAAAAATAAGGAGGTATATACTAACCTTCTACAAATACCGCGGTGAACTGTAGACATGATCTGAATAAACTACAAAGTGGTGAGCAAACTGTTTCAGATCTTCCTGTGGAAGAAAAAGTCTGAAAGGACTGATTCTTCAGACTGTGATATGCAAAACAGAAACACATCTGAGAATTGCAGTGAAAAAGCAATTAACCCGGGTATAACTTAACGAAAAGCCTGAGACTGGAATTCATTCTGAACTTTAATTTATATAATTTAAAATTGTTATGTAGTTAATTTGTGTATGCAGCTTGTAAATAATGTAAATATTTTTTTTTATTTTATCTTTATTTACTTTATTTGTTTGTTTTGTAACCTTTTGGATTTGTCTTCTGACCGTGAATCCTACTGCCCGGGATGTGCAGTCTTTCGAAGGGGCTAGTGTTAGGAATTGACTAGCAGCGGTAAGATAGCTTTCCCGCACAGCGGATTTAGGATTGCCAGAAAGTGGCCAGGAAAAGCAGGGCTGCACACATTTGGCACGAAATCGCACATTTGGCTATATGCCGTACATGGATAGAGAGAACATTCTAGAACGAATTCTTACCGGTTTTCCCGAGAATGTTCTCGAAGGCAGGTCAGAAGCTATAAGTACACTGCCTGTACGCGGAGTAGTAGTTTATCATGAACAGTATCTTGATTGTGTTGAATTCAGTTGTAGCGCTTTGAGTTCAGAGATTAGCTCGAGAGCAAGCGACCAAATGGGAAGCTGTACTTTAATGCTTTGCCGTCAAGCGTCTTCACCGTTATGGCCTGATAGCCTGAAGGCTGACAACTAGTGTCAGAGTTTTTGCGATGGCTAAACTGTCAAAAAGAAATACTATCCATAAAAATCTATAAACTAAACTAAACTATCATCTAGTTCAATCTACATCGTATTATTATGCAAAAGGAATTGATGAAATAAGTCAGGAAAATCAGTACCTACTCCTAAGCTGAAAACTCAAAAATATTGATGATAGCTTTGTCTAGAATTTATTTTTACCAAAAGAAACACTTTACAATTTCGGAACTTTTCACAAAAATACTCGTATAGCTCTGCTCAGTATCACGAAGTACAATCGCTATTATACTTCAAACTACTAAGAATGTTAATCACAGCGCAATGAAAAGCGCATCTAAAAAGGCGAAGCTTTTACAGAGATCTCTCAATACTTCGAACTGACGCTGAGCTAAATAATTAAGAGCTAATGTTTTCTCCGCCCTTCTACAGGTCTCCCACGACCGTTTTTAAGAACTGCATCTGCTGCTGAAGTGATGCTAAGATTAGTTTGTAAAATAATAACAGGCAGATTAAATATGAAATAATCTTGCTTTTTCAGAATAGCAGCAGGCGCCAATGAAAAGTGAAACAACGCAAAATCGAGGGTAATAACTGTTTTGGGCTAAAATAATATTAAGCGGACTATAGTACCTAATTAATGCTATTTTCACACTGAATACTATTTTCTATTTCGAAATAAACAAAAAAAATCTGAAAGGCTTCAGATTTTAAATTACGTCCAAAGAGACGTTTTTTAAACATTTTGCATGTTACTTTTATTTATTGAATATCGTGTTTTTCGTATTTAAACCATAAAATTCAGTTATATAAGAACAATATCGCAAAATAATTTTAAACTGAGCCTATCTTTAGAATTTCCTACACACAGTCTCACCCTCTGCAGATAAAAATGTTTTCTTCCGTACAACGTTGCCATGGCCCGCTTTGAAATCCTCGAGTTTGTTAATCAAAAATTCGTTAACGTTTTACAAAATATGAAATCGTTAATAAAAAAATATCATGCAAAACTCAGCAAGGATTACGGCATTCAAAATTCGATTGCTTTGAGTACCGTCGTTTTATCAGAATGCGAGAAACATACATACATTTATGCACATTCTTCACTATTTAATTTCTTTAAATATAATACAGGGCTGCAATATTTTGTGGCAACAGTTTGAAAAGTGATACAGACTTTTAATGTTTCCGACGCAAAATCGCAAAACGAAAACAATATTGCTTCAGGGACAAAGCCCCTTTGGACTAATAAAAATCTGAAAGCCTTCAGATTTTAGATTGCGCCCAAAGGGGCGTTTTTTAACGTTTTGTATATTACCTTTACTTATTAAATATCACGTTCTTTGCACTTAAACCAAATTCAATTCAACATCAAAAATCACAAAATATTTAAAAGAACATATCTTTAGAATTTCCGATACACAGTCTCGCGTGTTGGAGATAAAGATTTTTTTTCCCCTTGTTGTTTTTGCCATTGCTCGCTTTGAAATCGTTGCTTTTAATAATTAAAAATTCTTTAATGTTTAACAAAATATGAAATAGGTAATAAAACAAATTCCAAATTTTGGCTTCCAGATGCCCATATTCGAATGGAGGACTACGTTATTCAAAATTTGATGTCTCTCTGTACCATTGTTTTTTCACAATGCGAGTAACATTCAAACATTCATGCAGATTCTTCATTATTAAATTCTTTAAATATAGTTACGGAATTTGTATTTAATTTGCTATCTTTAACAGAATTGAAATTTAAATTGTTTTATTTTCCCATGCAATGCATTTCAGCATTTTGTTTTATTTCTTGTGAAAAGAATAAATTTTATTAATCTTTTAACGATTTGTGTATTCAACCCATTACGAACCCGTAAGCACGCAACAATATAATGCAAGCTTCTAATATTTGGTGGCAACAATTTGAAAAGTGAATCGACGCAAAATGCCAAAACGAAATTAATAGTCCTTCTGGACAAATTGCTCCTTTGGGCTAATAATAAGTAAATAAGTCTGGTAGATTGCAGATTTTATTTTACGCCCAAAAGAGCGTTTTCTTTTTACGCACACGTACACGTTTCGAGAGCATTTAGGCTAATGTCCCTTTGAGCTAAAATTATTTCAAAACAGCATACCTTTAGAATTTCTGATAGTCTCGTGCACTGGAAATACAAATCTTTTTCTGCCGTGCAGTGTTGCAATTCCTGGTTTTGAAAGCGCTGGGTTTGTAAATAAAAAATTCGTTAAAGTTTTACAAAATAAGAAATGAACAATAAAGCTAATTCCAATTTCCAAATTCAGACTTCCAGGTACCCATATTCGGGTGGACGACGACGTTATTCAAAATTTGATGGCTTCGGGTATCGTTGTTTTTTCACAATGCCAAAAAAATACATAGATTCATGAAGATTCCTCATTATTAAATTTCTTTAAATATAAAACAGGGCGGTAATATTTGGTGGCAACAATTTGAAAAGTGAAACGGGCATTTATAATGAAGAGACGCAAAATGCCGTTTCGAGACTAATAGCCTTACTGGGCTAACGCCTCTTTGGCTAATAATAAATAAATAAATAGTTAATTTAACTTTTTAACCTTTTTCTGCGAATTTAAAGTGTTTGCATTCTTTCAGGCAGCAAAAATATGTATTAATCCAATTCTTTTAAAAGCTCAGTGGCATACGACGAAATTTCATAAAGCAGGGATAACCTTATACGCAATTTTTATATTCGTGATGGTGAAAACGTTTGTTTTAGAAATGGAATATTGAGACTATTTCACCTATTTACTTTCGACAGTGCTGTTTAATATCCCATATTCTGGTGGTATGATAATGAAAGATGGAGTCTTTGAAAGTTCTAAAATTTTTAACGCTTAAAAAAATAAACTGAAGTTTAAGCTAAAGTCAAGCTTGATTCTAATTGCAAAAAACAAATTCGGTTAAAACGTTCTTCATAATTGTACTAATGTGGAGTTTTATCTTTCTCTCCATTTCTTGAACTTTAGTCCCGATTTTCGATTTTTAGAACTTTGGCCTTAGTCCCGATTTCTCCTTCTAGAGCATGCGCGGTAAGAATCTCATCTCTGCGGAATTGCAAAAAGGAACTCTTCCCTTTTGCTTTAAAAGTTCGCCTTGTTATCCCTTAGTTCATCGTCCAGGTTAATGTATTTCTAACCTCATATATATATATTTTGATTTATTAAAAGAATTTATTCTTTATAAATTGGTATTTAATAATCATATAAAAACCCCGAAAAAAAAAACTATTTCAAATCTGAGATTTCCTAAGTGCATATTGTTGTGTTCTACGGGCTCGTGGATTTGGAATGATTGATGATAATACTTGATGAAGAATCAAAACAAAATTTATTCTTCAGTATTACACAGGACAGTTCTAAAGACACGTTTACAGTCGTCGAAAAAATACGATCAACACGCTGAAACGATGAGTAACACAGCCTTCAGGTTATTATGGTGAAGACAGCTTTACGGCATAGGACTAAGTACAGCTACCGAGTCGGTCCGGACACTCTCAAGCTAATCTTTGAACTCAAAACACTACTACTGAACTCAACATACTCTCGATATTCTCACGACACACTGCTACTCTGCGTACAGGCAGGGTTTATATGACTTTTGACCTGCCTTCGAGAACATTCTGGGAAAAACCGGTAATAATTCGTTCTAGAATATTCTCGCTCTGTCTATATCATATCTCCAATTTTCTCGCCAAATGGGCAATTACGCGCCAAATCTGGCAACCCTGCCTTTTTTTCACTTTTTTTGCAACCCTAACCCTGCTTTGCGGGAGAGCTATCCTGCCGCAGCTGGACTTTCGTACCAATATTATGAAAAACTGCACAGTTTATTTAAGTGCTGATTCAAAATGTGGAAAACTTAGCATTTAATTCTCAAGATGAACGAGAATGAACGTTCAAGAAATTTTTTTTTTTCAGTTTTCGCTTGTAGTCGTTTATAGAAGCTTGATTTAATATTTTGCTTTGTTCAGTGGCAGCAAGTATTGTATTTCAATTTCTTAAACGATATTATGAAAATTTATTTATTTGCGAGAAAGAGAAAACTATTATCTGAAAAGCAGTTTCAGCTTTTTTTACGTACTGGTCTTTCATCATAATACATGTGTAGTAGGTAAGTGTGTTTGCTGACATATTTAAAACAAACTTAATTTAAAGTAAAGCATTTTAATATCTGTTTTAATAAAAAAAAGGTTTGAATCGAATTCCCTATTTACGTGCATTTAAAACGATTATTCTGAAGGTTAGAAATAAACTGTCATTTATAACTTAAAGTAATGAAAATATATATATATTTTCACTATATAGGTATAATAAAAATTTATTGGTTAAAATGGTATATTTTATTGCGCATTTAAAAGCAAATGGGAAAAAATGGTTGAATAATACTATAAACATTTCAGTCACAAATTAATTATCGTGTACACATTCACTAATAACTACTGTTTTCTTTTTAAGTAAATTTAATGAGATGAAAATTTTTTTTAGTGAAAACTGCATTTTAAATTTTAAAAAAAAATAGAAAAAATTTTTTTTTTTAATCTGAAAGGTTTCAGATTTTATACTACGTCTAAAGGAGCGTTTTTTAGCGTTTTGTGTGTTACCTTTATTTATTAAATATCATGTTCTTCGCTCTTAAACCATAAAATTCAGTTCAACAGCAATATCCAAAAATAATTTTTAAATGAGCATATCTTTAGAATATCTGACACACAGTTCCACGCGCTTTAGATAAAAAGTTTTTTTTCCCCATAGAGTGTTGCCATTGTTCGCTTTTAAATCGTTTGAGTTTGTGCATCAAAAATTCGTTAGAGTTTTACAAAATATTAAATAGATAATGAAACAAATTCCAAATTCGGGCTTCCAGATGCGCCTATTCGGGTGGAAACGCACGTTATTCAAAATTGGATAGCTTTAGGTAACGTTGCTTTATCACATTTGAAGAAATATACATACATTTATCCAGATTCTTCATTATTTAGTTTCTTCAACTATAATACGAGGCGGTAATATTTGGTGATAACAATTTGAAAAGTGATACAGCCGCTTATAGTGATTCAACGCAAAATCGCAAAACGAAAACAATAGTCCTTCAGGGACAAAGCCCCTTTGGACTAAAAAAACTAATATGAATAAAAGATTAAGAAATTAAGTATTAAAAATTAAGAATAAATATGCAGAGTCATTAACTTATTTTGAAGCAAAAGACTTCAAAAATCTGAAGTGCCCTAGCTAGAATTCGAGCCCTGAATCTCATATGAGTAAATATATATGAGTAAAAGCTGTCGGCTGTCATGACCATAAGGCCAGTATGTTTGGTTAGGTGGGTCGGTTTATCACAATGCAAGCAGGACGACGCCAGTGATTTACTTGTGCGGCAAGGTCTCTTGGATTTGGTGTAAACTTTCCTGCACCAAGGGGATTAGAAACAACAGCAACAACAACCTATATTTATTAAATATCATATTCTTCGGAACTCAACCATAAAACTCAATTCAACAGCACTGTCGGAAAATAATTTTAAAATGAGCATATCTTTAGAATTTCCTATACACAGCCTCACCCGTTGGAGATAAAAATGGTTTCTTTTCCCGCACATTGTTGCTATTGCTCTCTTTGAAATCGTTGAGTTTCTTAACCAAAAATTCGTTAAAGTGTTACAAAATATGAAATCCAAATTCACAAATTAGGGCTTACAGATGCCTATATTCGGCGGAGAGTTAGGTTATTCAAAATTTGATGGATCTATGTACCCTTGTTTTATCACAATGCGAGAAACATATATATATATATATATATATATATATATGTTATATCTTAAATATTAGATCTTAGAACATATGCATATATATATATATATATATGCAGACTCTTCATTATTTAATTTCTTTAAATATAACACAGGGCTCTAATATTTGGTGGCAACAATTTGAACGGGCATTTACTGTGAGCCAACGCAAAATGCCAAAACGAAATTAATAGCCCTTCTGGGCTGACGATCTTTGGGCTAAAAATGAGAAGTTACAGGAAAATACCTAAAACATTGATCCTTAGCAGTGGTATGAATGTGAACAGAGAAAAAGAGATAACATATTTCTAAATGTCCAAAAGGTTACCGATAAGGAATTTTCTAAAGAATCTTTTGAAAACACAACGACATTGCAATTAATCACAAATAAGTTACACAGAAATTGAAAATTTTAAGATTTTATACTGAAAAATTTAGCTGTAATGCAGGAAAAGAAATGTTAAAAGATTAAAAATTAGAGTATTCGTAAACTCTAAATGAAACGCGCAGAATTTTTGGGAAATATTCACTTACTTTCTAATTTGTTTGTAATTTTGTTGAAACCATTTAAAATTTAAGATATAAAATGCATTCGGAAACAAAAATTAGCGAAAATTTCACTATCTGGAAAAGAATCAAATTTCACTAAAAATGAAATGATTTGAAAATGTAGTAAAATATCCACATACACTATAATATTCGAACATGCTTGTTTTAAATAGAAACTCAAATTAATAATAAAACACCGAAATCAGTCAAATTTAATTGAAAATGCAATAAAGAATTTCGCTTAATGCTATGTAATAAAAATTAAGAAACAAGACCAGTGGCTGTTAGATTAATAAAAGGCAACTGTTTTCAAACGGTTACTTGAAAGAAACCAAAGAAACAACGTTTGAGTCAAAATATTAGGGTATGTTTCCAAATAAAATATTCTGTTATCTTCTTTCAATACTGTAAGTAGAACATATGCTTTTCTTGTGGAAATAAATGAACTTGAAATGTTTTCCAAAAAGTCTATTTAATCGGCAATAGCGATTGTAATAAATTTTTAAAATATTCGTATTTAAGTAAGTTGTAATTTTGCTACGAATCCGCGAATTCATAAAATGTAACAAAAAATAATTTATCATATTCGCTTATCTTTCAAAAGCTTTTGCTTTTGATAATGTTTCTGAACCTAGATCCTCAGAAAATGAAATCCCTCTTATTTATCATCTTATATCTAATTATAGAATACAGTCAACGAAACGGGAGATTTTAGAATAAGTATTATGTTATAGACAAAAATACGATTAACGATTCAGAATAAATATTGTGATACGGACAGAAATAAGATTAAAGATACGTCATTATTTTTCATGCACAGGTCATGAAACTGGTTAAAAACTTATCTTATTCTGAACATAGGCAGAACAAAATATTCATTTCTTGTTTATTTTTTGCATGCTCAGACGCTGACATCTTATTCCATAGCATAGAAGTTTTCTGTGGGTCCTGCATACTGCTCTTAATACGTCTTATTCTAATCATGTACATTACAAACTCATATGGGTAAAATCCTTAGTTGTACAAAAATGTTTTAAATGTTTGTTTAACTTGAAACGAAGGATGCAGTCCATATACAACTTTGCCTTAAAAAGTCTTCCACAAATGAACGTCCTTTCTTTTAGTTCACCGTGTTCCTATCTTTTCTCTAATTTTCTAATTTATGAAGCATTCCTGTTTGAATACCCCCCCCCATTTGAATTTCTTTTGCCTGGCTGTAAAATACACTGCGCAAAAAAAAAAAAAAAAAAAAAGCTCTATATCTTCCGTTTCGATTGACGAAATTCAAACTGCGCGTTTTTCATGTCTCGACAACGCGACTTAGGATATCTATGGTAGATGCGCGAACTATGGTGAATCACGCGAAAGCGCGACTCTAGATCAATAAGGAAACTTGTGTAAGTCTGTATTTATTTTGGGGGAAAAGAAATTATAAATGTAACATAAATGTGTATTAAAAATAGCATAAAGATTAAATATAAGAAAAAATGTGTAAATAGAAAAGTGTTAAATTTGCATTTACTAGACATAGTTTGGTGAATCATTTGAATAAAAGTACGGTATCTAGAAGAGATTTCGATATATTTTTCATAAATTTTGCTATTAGGTGCTATCTAATAGCAAAATATTCTATCTAATTAGGTGCTACCTACTAATGACTACTATTAGTCATTAGTAGGCAGCACAATGCATTAGAAGAGAAAACTCTGAGTATCTCCGATTTAGTAGTAGTAAAAAAATAAGAAATGTTAAATTAGTAAAAATACATAAAACACATAAAAATAAGAAATGTAATATTTCAATTAATTTGTATAGGAACATTAACAATTAATTGTTAAGGAACATGTATTGATTTAAAGCGGCAAAAAATATTATCCATTAAGAGTAGAGAGAAAGGAGTTGAATAAAGTGACATGTAAATTCCAGTTTAAACTTCGTAGACAAAGAATTATTTGGAACTTTACTTTTGGGGAAATGGAGATGCAAGATCAATAAGTCAAGGCAGAAATATTTAGTATAAAATAAAAGTGTGACAAGAAAAAAAAAAAAAAAAAAA